>RJWM01011502.1:9479-59375 GCA_004363535.1 Dasyprocta punctata
ACTCTTTTTTTTTTTTTGGTGGTGGTACTGGGGATTGAACTCATGGCCCTGTGCATGCAAGGCAAGAACTCCCCACTCCTGGCTGTGAACCTCTGGGCTTAAGTGATACCCCTGTCTTAGCTGCCTGTGTAGTTTACATTACCATTATGCCTGGCTTATTTACTCATTTTTAAAATTCAGTTGCTCACATTATTCTATCTTTGGTCACTGAGAGTTTTTCAGGTTGGCTTTTGTGTTATTTTTTTTTTTTTTTTTGCGGCACCAGGGATCGAACTCACAACCTCGCACCTGCCAGGGCAGGCGCTTAAGCCGCTAAGCCAAACTCCCGGCCCTAGTTTTTTAAGGCAGGGTTGCACTATGCAGCTCAGGCCAGCCTTGCGCTAGCGTTGTAGCCCAAGCCAGCCTCGAAGTCACAACGCTCCTCCTACCTCAGCCTCCCGAGTGCTGGGATTAAAGGCGTGCGCCACCACGCCTGGCTTTTTGTGTTCTTTAGACATGCCCTCATTTGTCTTTTTATGGAAACTTAATTGTGACTAAATAGTATTTCATTGTATAGCTATATTCCTTTTTGTTTATCCATTTACCAGATGATGGATAGGCACCCCCCCCACACACACACATTTAGGGTATTATAGGCGATAGCCATAGATACAGTATTTGCTTATCATTGTTTTCTCTTGGGCAGATACCTAGAAGTTGGAGTTGTCTGTCTCTTTCTCTACTTCCTTCCTCCCTTCCTCTTTCCCTCCCTTACTTTTTTCTGTTTCCCTCCTTCCTCTCTTCTCTCTTTTCTCCTTATTTCTTTCTTCCTTCTTTCCTTCCTTTCTTTCATTTTCTTGAAGCCATGTCTTAATATGTAATTCAGGCTGGCCTTGAGTTCCAGGTCCTACTGTCTCAGCCTCCAAAGTGCTGGGGTTACAAGGGTATATACCACAATGATAGCTCTATATTTTGACTTTTAAATAAATTTTCCCACTTGTTTCCCAGAGTGTCTGTACTGCTGAAATAAGTCTGAAAAGCAAGTAATGTTAGCCTTTTTACTTTGTTGTTTGTTTGTTTGGCTAGTTTTATCTTTTTTACATTTCCCAATGAATTTTGGAATAAATTTATCAGTTTCTATAATAAATTTTTGCTAACATTTTGATTGGAATTATGTTGAACATAGAAATCAATTTGTGTAAGATTGATGTTCACAGTATTTAGAGCTGGAGCAATAGCATGCTAATAGGCCTTTGCCTGGTATGTTCCAGGCCCACAGTTGGTTGATTGGTTTTTTTGAGACAGTCTTGCCACGTAGTTCAGACTGACCTAGAACTCAGAGTGACCCTCCTGCCTCAGCCTCCTGAGTGCTGGGATTATAGGCATTGCCACCACACCTAGCTCAGGCCCAGGGTTTGACACCTAGCACTATAGTACAAATCAAGCCAGGTTTGATGGCAAATCCCTGTAATCCCAGGACTCCAGAGACTGAGGATTGCTGTGAGTTCAAGGTCAACTGGAAGCACATAGTGAGACCCTGTCTCAAAAAACCAAACCAGCCCAGCCCAGCCCTCTGACCTATGTTGATAGTATATCTGTGTTGATTTAGGTTTTGTATGATGTCTCATGGAAAATTTTATATTTCACACCTCAGATATATTATCTTTTATCAGATTGATCTGGAAACATTTTATAGTTTTTGTTTGTTGTTTGTCCATGGGGTATTGGGGCTTAAACCCAAGACTTTGTGCATGCTAGGCAAGTACTGTAGCACTGCACTATTTCCTCACCCCATCACTGCATATTTTTGACGCTTTTTTTTTTTTTTTTTTTTTTTTTTTTTTTTTTTTTTTTTTTTTTTTTTTTTTTTTTTTTTTTTTTTTTTTTTTTTTTTTTTTTTTTTTTTTTTTTTTTTTTTTTTTTTTTTTTTGCGGCACCGGGGATTGAACTCACAACCTCACGTCTGTCAGACAGACGCTTAAGCCGCTGAGCCAAACTCCGGGTCCTAGTGTTTTGAGGCAGGGTCACACTATGTAGTTCAGGCCAGCCTTGCACCCGAGTTGTAGCCCAAGCTGGCCTCTCGAGTGATGGGATTAAAGGCATGCGCCACCACGCCCAGCTTGGACTGACAGCTTTGAACTGGAAAACATTATTGTATTAGTACACTAGTCAACTATAGAAATTAACTGAGTGGCTACTTACTAATTAAGTGACGTTGCTTATAATTCTTTTTTTTTTTTTTTTTTTTTAAGCAGCACCGGGAATCGAACTCACAACCTCACACCTGCCAGGGCAGGCGCTTAAGCCACTGAGCCAAATTTCCGGCCCTGGTTTTTTGAGGCAGGGTCGCACTATGTAGCTCAGGCCGGCCTTGCGCTCGCGATGTAGCCCAAGCTGGCCCCGAACTCACAACGCTCCTCCTACCTCAGCCTCCCGAGTGCTGGGATTAAAGACATGCGCCCCACGCCTGGCTGGTTATAATTCTTTTAAGGATATACAGAATGAATTAAATTAACTGTTTACTGTCTGGCATGCCTGAGATATTCTTGTGTGAATATGGAGGAACTCAAAATCCTTTTTGAGGACTGGAGGTTTAGCTCAGTGGTGTAAGCACCTGCCTGGCAAGTGTGAGGTCATGACTTTGATCCCTGGTACACCCCGCCCCCCCCAATTCCTTTTTGAAGACCAGTAAACAGATAATAGAATCAGTTTTAAAGGAAAGTAGATTATTTAAGATACATATTAAGTACAAATAAACCAAAAACACAGGTTGCAAAACTATAGTCTTCTTGACAACTTGAGTATTCCTTTAATGATATAGTAGTATTCTGAAGGTCTAAATGGAAAGACTTTTCATAACAGTATTTCTTTTGGGTAGGATTTTCAGATTAACTGTATTAGTAGACCATTTTACTGTCTTTGAGGAAATTTCAGTGTAAAATAATTTCTTTGTTTATCTCAACATATATACTTGCATCCTCCTAGATACGTAGCAAGATGTATGGTGAAGGAAAAAGAAAACTGAACTGCATCATACATCAGAGGTGATAAGCAAAATCTGGATTGGAATCTGTGCATCAAAGGAGATTTTGAATAAGTTGAGTTTACTTCAGCCTTTATTTATTTATTTGTTTTTGTACTGGGAATCAAACTCACAACTTCGTGCTTGCCAGGCATGTGCTCTGAGCTGTATCCCTGGCCTCTCAGCCTTCATTTTACCTTTTCTTTCTTTTTTTCTTTTTTTTCTTTTTTTCCGGTACCGGGGATTGAACTCATGACCTCACACTTGCTAGGCAGGCACTTATGCCACTGAGCTAAATCCCCAGGCCTCAGCCTTCATTTTAGATGGGCAAGGTGATGGTTATAGAAATTATAATACAGAGAAACTAGGCACTTTGTGTAACAGTGGATCCATCCACAGGTAATATGTTTCTTAGAGGACTTTGGCTATGTCTGGAGACGGTTTTGGTTGTCCCACTTGGGGGAGGGAGATGTACTGGTGTGCAGAGGCCAGGGATAATGCCAAGTATCTTACAGTGCATGAGACAGCTCCTCAGGACAACAGAACATCATCATCTCAAATGTCAGGAGTGCTGAGTTTGAGAAGACCTAGTCTGAAGCCATTGTAGCTTAAACAATTTGTACGCGGGCATGTATTTATTTGGTATGGGGAATTGAACCCAGGACCTTCTAAATGAGCTGCATCCCCGGCCCTTTTATTTTTGCCCAGGCTTGGCTCAAACTTGTGATCCTCTTGCTTCAGCTTTTCAGAATGTTGGATATACAGACTTGTGCCGCCTGGGCCTCAAAAAAAGTTCAAGTCTTTTATCTATCTATCTATCTATCTATCTATCTATCTATCTACCTATCTATCTAAGACAGGATCTTGATATGCAGTTCAGTCTGGCCTTGAGCTAACTATGTAGCCAAGACTGGCCTCAATTTTGGGACGATCCTCCTCCTGCCGTGGCCTCACAAGTGCTGGGATTACAGGCATGCACCACCACACTTGGCTTTTAGTTTGAGTTTTGATTTGCACGTGGATCTTTAAAATCCTACCTTCAGTGACATAAAATTCTGTCCTTAGCTAATAGTAATCACTTGTAAACTATTGGTTTTATTTTTCAAGTTTTTTTTTTTTGAGGTTAAATTCTTGTAATAAAATTAACTAGCTGAAGTGTACAATTCCATGTCATGTAGTAAATGTGTTATGCAACTGCAATCTTTATCATCTAACAGCTGCCAGAATGCCTTTCTTTCATTCTTTTTTCTTTTTTTTTTTTGAGACAGAGTTGGGGGTGCCTTACTATGTAAGGCTGTCCTGGACTCACTGTGTAGCCCTGACTGGCCTCCAACTCAAAGCAGTGTGCCTGCCCTAGCCTCCTGAGTGCTGGGATTACAAGTGTATACCACCACACCCAGCCTAGAATTTGTAATCCTGCACTGGTTTCTCTCTTGGGATGTTTCTGAACCACCTTTCCACATATTTACTAGGGAATGAACGAAATAGCTTCCTAAAAGCAGGGGTAGTGTTTTATCTATATTTGTATTTTAACTGTGTCTAGTAAAGTGCTTTTCCAGACATAGTAGTAGACAAATATTTGATCTGATATTTTTGTTTTCTCTGTCACTGCTCCATTCTGCTGACCTGTTTACTTAGAAAATAAGCATCTTCAAGATTTTAAAATAGTGTATTTATCTTTTATTTGCTTAACAATCACTCTCCTTATATAATGAAAATAAGTGTTTATTGGTTTGAACTTTTTCATGCCAGATTCACTTGTTGTTTGAATCTTCTGAGTTGTCTTTTTGTAGGTAATTTGCAATCCATTCTAGAAGTCCACATTTTTCTTTTCTTTGATCTGTTATTTTTAAATCTGTAGTAGATAAGAACTGGGAAAGATGTTAGAGATAATTTAGGTTCAATATAGGGCTTTACAGATTGGGCTGTTGCTCAAGGTTGTATAATAGTGAGTTGAAGAGGAATCAGAACCAGGAACCAGGCCTTAGCAGTAAGCAGACTTAAGATGAATCATTTTCTCATTCTTTCACATATATGAGTTCTGTTTCATTAATCATACAAAGTGACTGTATTATCCCCTTTGCTTTGCTTTGCATGGTCTTTAGCATCAGACACAGAGTAATTTAGTTTTAGGGTTGTGGGACTAATGTAACGCCATTGCCAATTTAATAATTTAATTTAATATTCTATCTCTACCTGCCTTATGGGAGGAAACACCTGGAGGGCAAATCCTGATTACTTGTGCAATGGGTACAAGAAAAGAATTGGGAACGGGACAGATGAAATGGAGAGAATAACAGAAGGCTGCAGATGGTGGCTCAGCACTTTGGAACGGTTCCATCAGTTCCTGCTGTCCCATTCAGTGTGACAGATCCATCTGGGCCTCCCCTGAGTGCAAGAATGTGATGTAATGGACATAGGATATGAAAGCTGAATTTCACTGAAAGTAATTAGGTTTGAAATAGACTTGGTTTACATGTTAGGTATCGAGACAAGATGGAAGGAACCAAAGACTTAGATTACATAAATCGTTAATACATAGCCTTTTCTATTTATTTGATAAAATTCAGTCCTTGGTTCTGGTTCCTATTTGGTTTTCATTAAAAACTTTAAATGTTAGGGTTTAAAACAGTACCTTCTCTTGTCACCCCAAAACAACAACATAAAACTTTTTTTTAAAACTCTACAAAATTGAGGGGGAAAAAATGAAATGTGTAGTTATTCTGACCCTGTACAGGGCTACTTATATATGTAAACATATATTTTAAAAATATATGTTACTAGAATTTATTATTCAAAAATACACATTTAAACTTTTCATCAGATTTTTTGGGTTGTCCCCCTGATCCTCCACCCAGTCTTTTCCTTTCTGCCCCTTCAGTCATTTTTTTCATTTCCACAGCACTGAATTAAGAATGTGAAGTCTGGGATAACTTCAAATACTTAAAATATTTCTTTCCAGCTTTTAACTTCTCCAACTCTGTTTTCAGGTCATCTTCCTACTTCATGAGATCCCTTTTCACAAAGGTAGAAATCTACTATGAGAAACTGTCTACAAGTCAGTTCAGCCCTACTTTACCTTCATTAGTTTCATACTATAGTATGAACAAATGGAGTTTTTGTTTGCAGGTGGCAAAAACTTCTCTTCCAGATTCTTCCTAATGAAGCAATGCTATTGATTTCTATAATAACACAGAGGCTGACTCTCCTAAGCAAAGCAGCCATGCAGGAGGTCCCTGCAGGACCCTTCTTCGTTGTTCTCATTAGATCAAAGGGGCTTTATCCTTGACCTAGCACAAGTGAATGAGAAGCACATACACAGAAAGCATAGAACTGTTTGTCCCTTGGCGAGGTATGAGGCTGCTATGGATCTGGTGATATATCTGGAAACATTGGTGTTTAAGGAGCTTGCGCAGAATTCAGAAGCCACTACACGCTGTCACATATACACAAAGGGAGGGTTGGTTTTCCACTGGGAATGGCAAGCCCTCCTGTCATCCTCTTTACAGGCACCATGGGGTCCTTCCTCATTGCCCTCTGCCTTTGACTCAGCTGATTCATTAGGGAGATCAAGCTGTTCTTGGTCTGGGCCATTTGAGTCATCAACCTTACCTGTCCATATAGGATTGGATATTTGCCAGTATCTCAGTCATATGAACTGTAACTTTTGCTTTCTAGATGTTCACTAGATGAAGGGCCTTCACCTCACAGCAATCACTTTCTGAACTTTTCTTCAATTCTTGCTGTATGAGCACATTCACCTTGTCCTGAGGTACTTTAGGATCAGAAAGCCTTGGGCTTTAACCTTCCACTAACTCCATCCTAGCTGCCTTCAGTCCACCCGAGTCTTTGCTTCTTAGTTGTCCATAGGCTTCATCCAGGTGAAAGCTGATGGCACTGGTGAACCCCAGTGACTGGACATGGGACATATATGAGCTGCTGGTTTTCCTGGCAAAAGATGCTCAAATGGAATCCATGGTCTGGACACTTAACCTTGACCACTCTTTCTGCTTCCATTTTTCTATTCCTGGGTGAAATTTTCTTTTTCTGCCTTAGTTTCTCCTTTTACCTCAAATTCTTGTCCTTGTGTTCCTCCGCTTCACTTTCCTCCTCATCCTTCAATTCTTCCTGTCTCTTCCTCATGCTCTTCCTCACCTGTATGCTCACTGTTGTTCATCTCTCTCCTTTCTTGTGACTCACTGGCTGCACTGGACTTGCTTTCTTCCCTTGTCTCACTTTCTGCCACCTTCTGCTACACTTTGGCCTTGGGGTCGTCCTTCCCCATCCCCTCCTTGCTGTCTCCACAGATCCAGGCCTGGGTGCCTTGGACTTACCTAGTCAGGTGGTTACTGAGGAACTTCTGCCTGTATGTGTGATCTTGGCACACTTCACGGCCCAGAGCCACCAGAGACTCACATTCCTTACTTACTCCATGTTAGGTTTTGTGTCTAGATGTCCCCCAAAAGCCTCATGCAATTTTATTTTTTTTCTTTTCCAATGAGATTTTATTGGTACATTTTAGATACACATAATGATCACCCCTGTAAGCTGTGAGCTAAATCATTTCCCGTTTAACTTTTTGTGCCCAGTGTTTTATCTCAGCAGTGAGATACCTAAGGGACGTGGCTGAGGTATCTGGGCCTATGAATTTGGCTGCCTTTCCTTGGCATAGCCTCTACTGTCCTCCTACCTAGCCCTTGGGTCCCTTCTGTGTGAGTGGACCCCTGGCTGGGCTGCACCACAGCTCAGAATAAGGCATAGAAGTAATGCTAGATGCTGCTTGTTGGACCACAGGGCTTCCCATGGCTCCTATAATTCATTATTACATAACATAAAAATATTCTGTGCTTTCTAGATGTTAAGATAATGTCTTACATGTTAATATATAGAGTTTTAGTGTCATAATTAGATATGGTTGTGCCAGCATTTAACCAATTCCCTATTGTCAAACATCTAGGTTTTCCTAATCTTATGTAAACTAACTCTGGTAACATGAAAATTTTGTGTATGTATGCACATTGACTCCTAGCACAAAACTTTATAGTGAAATTTCTATTCTCAATGTTTATATATTAATTAATTAAAAAAATTTTTTTTCATTTTTTGGGAACAGTCGCTGTGTGGTTTAGGTTGGCCTTGAAGTCAGTATAGAGTCTCGGCTGGCTCAAATTTGTGGAGATCCTTCTGCCTTAGCATCCAGATTGATAGCATTATAGGCATGCACCACCATGTATTAATTTTTAAGGTGATGTTTTTGATTGTCATGGCTAATATTCTCATAACTTGCCTCATTTCTTCTGCATCAAATAAATGATGATCCATAGCTGTGTCTGCAGTTGTGGTGTTGTCTGTTTATTGTAACTATAAATGACTGGGGAAGGGCCATTTCTATTTATTCAGTCTGGTTCCCCCAAATAACAGTAAAAGGAACTACCATCTTGAGCCTTTTTTTTTTTTTTTTTTTTTTTTTTTTTTTTTTTTTTTTTTTTTTTTTTTTTTTTTTTTTTTTTTTTTTTTTTTTTTTTTTTTTTTTTTTTTTTTTTTTTTAATTTTTTAGTACTAGGGCCTGGAGTTTGGCTCAGTGGTATAAGCGCCTGTCTGGCAGGCGTGAAGCTGTGAGTTCGATCCCCGGTGCCGCAAAAAAAAAAAAAAAAAAAAAAGAATAGGAAAGGTTTATGGTTTATTGGGGAATAGGAACAGCCGCTGAGAGACTGGAGGAGTCTCTGACTCTTGTGGGTTGTCACAAGCAAGGCCCTTTGTCAGATATTATTTATACAGCAAACCTACGGTGTAGGTACAGTATGGGTCAAACTACAATCAACCTATAAGATTACAAGTACCTACTCAGCTAATATTGATCCAGTAGGGAAGTGGGGCAACTAACAAGGGTATATGACTGACATTATTAATCTCAGCTTATCTGTGACTTCTAAAACAAGCGTTTGGGGAAGGGATAGGTCCAGGTATTCTTGTCACCACCCAGGTGTTTGATGCATATCTAGATTTAATGAACTGGGTAGTATTAATTACAGTTGAATATCACATTGTGCTTATTCCTTAGGGAAGTATGCAAGTCTGGCCATTGTGACTTTATCTTGGAGTCTTAGTTTCTTTAAATATGCCTCCAGCCACAATTCTGATGTCTTTATTTTTCTGCTGACTTCCTTAAGAGCCCATCCTTCTCTGACTGGATATTAATTTTTATCTAATATTAGCTGCCTATAATGTTTCCCCCTCTGAAGGGCTATCCCTAACTGCAGTTAGGGGAAAATAGGCAAAGTTTCAATCTAGTTGCTTTCAGCTGAGAAGGGTTGGTATAGCAGAGTCCACAGTCGGACCTTTTCCAAAAAGCTAATCTATGCTTTAAAAATTTCTTGTGCAAGCCGGGCATGGTGGCGCATGCCTTTAATCCCAGCACTCGGGAGGCTGAGGTAGAAGGAGCATTGTGAATTCGAGGCTGGTTTGGGCTACAGCGCGAGCACAAGGCCGGCCTGAGCTACATAGTGTGACCCTGCCTTAAAAAGCTAGGGCTGGGAGTTTGGCTCAGTGGCTTAATCGCCTGTCTGGCAGGTGTAAGGTTGTGAGTTTCATCCCCAGTGCCACAAAAAACAAACAGACAAAAAAAAAAAAAAAAAAAAAAAAAAAAAAAAAAAAAAAAAAAAAAAAAAAAAAAAAAAAAAAAAAAAAAAAAAAAAAAAAAAAAAAAAAAAAAAAAAAAAAAAAAACCAGAAAGCTAATCGAAGGGGCCTTGGAAAGAAGTCATGTTGGAATTTAGCATTTATGAACTGCCTTTAGTAGGGTGATCCTAGTGGATTCTGGTAAAGAAGCCGGGCTGATTTATCATTGGTTTCATCTGCATGATCACTTGGAGTTTGGCAGTCTCTAGGCAAGAATAAACAAACTTTACCAAGAGATTGAAACTTGTTGGACCAAAGCATGGCCCTAGAATGGAAAGACAAATTGGGGAAAAAAGACGTGTTCAGCCAGGGCTAAAGCTCAGCCACATAAGTTCCTGCCTGAGTTTGATTCTCAGTACAAAAACAGACAGACAGACCAAAAAACATGTCCAGACTGCTCTTTTTATTTTTTTAATTTTTTTGTGGCACCGGGGATTGAACTCACAGCCTCACACCTGCCAGATAGGCGCTTAAGCCACTGAGCCAAACTCCCAGCCCTAGTTCTTTGAGGCAGGGTCGCGCTGTGTAGCTCAGGCCGGCCTTGTGCTCCGGGTGTAGCCCAAGCCAGCCTCGAACTCACAACGCTCCTCCTACCTCAGCCTCCTGGGTGCTGGGATTAAAGGCGTGCGCCACCACGCTGGGCTCAGACTGCTCTTAAGGGACTGGAATAATGGTTGTAACCAGCTGGTTCTTAGACCTGCTTATTGATGCAGTCTGATATTTCTTTTTTTTAAGATCTTACTTCACCTGAGGTGAATTACCTAAAGACAACAAGTTTTATTTATTAGTGCACAAGTTCCTCTAGTTTTAGCCATAAGAAGATAGTGTGCTCTGTAGTTTTAAAAGACAATTTTAACTAAGGAATTTATACTCCTGTTCAGCCTTTGTAGCTTCCATTGTAGCTTTCTAGCCTCATTGAACCATAACAGTGATCAGCTAGTTGTAGCTGGAAATTGCCGGCAGAGATCAGTGATTGGGAGCCCCTTTTCTATATTTAGCCTTTATTGCTATGGTATTTGGAGGTGGGAGTCTTTTTGAGACATGGTTTCACCATGCAGTTTAGCCTGTCCTTGAACTTACTTTGTAGCCCAGGTTGACCTTTAACTCACAGTAATCCTCCTGCCTCAGCCTCCCAAGTGGAATGAAGGTGTGCACCACAATGCCCAGCTATGGTATTATTTTTAAATGTATTTTGGTTATACTTTTCTACTGGGTATTTATTTTTTTTTTTATTTATTTATTTTTTTTTTGCGGCACCAGGGATTGAACTCACAACCTCGCGGCTGCCAGAGCAGGCGCTTAAGGCACTGAGCCAAACTCCCGGCCCTTGTTTTTTGAGGCAGGGTCGCACTATGTAGCTCAGGCCGGCCTTGCGCTCGCGTTGTAGCCCAAGCCGGCCTCGAACTCACAACGCTCCGCCTACCTCAGCCTCCCGAGTGCTGGGATTAAAGGCGTGTGCCACCACGCCCGGCTCTACTGGGTATTTAGAACCAAGTGAGAACTGTGTTAATCAAAGTTAGTCTCTCACTATATATCAAGGTCAAGTCTCCTCAGGCATTACTTTTTTCGTTTGGTACTGGGAATTGAACTCAGGACCTCGTGCAGGCACCAAGCTGCTGAGTTAGTTATCTCAGGCATTACTTTTGGAACCATGTATAGAGCCTCTCTGTTTCTGTGTCAGTGTCAATCACCAGGATGGGTCGTGGTTTTGCTTGACTACGATGTAGCTTTCTGTGAAAGCATGGGAAACTTCCCTTTTCTCTGGTGACCTTACTTTTTAGCATTGGTTAGCTCCTGTCTTCTGAGGTCCAACAGTCTCCCTGCTCAGTAGGTTGGGTGACCTCAAGAAAGTTGTAGGATCCTATCAAAAAGGTTCCCTCATATCCTGCATCCTTGCTGACCTTGGAGAATCAGGGCCAAAATATTGGTTGTCCTCTTAGCCTGGTTTTCTTTCTAGCTCTGGCCTCCAAACCTCAGTTGTTGAACACCCACGAGAATAGTTGAAATATGTGATATGAGCAGCAGGTAATTGTTATTTCCTCATCTTAGTAGTCAAATTTCTGTAGAATGCTAACAGCTAGTTTTACAGAAAGGGTTTGAGTAAGCCAGGTGTGGTGGCAAACACCTGTGATCCTAGCACTTGGGGAAACTGAGGCAGGAAGAGCGCCTTGAGTTCGAGGCCAACCTGGGCTACATAGAACGTTCAATGCCAGCCTGAATTATATAGAGATCGTGTTTCACCAAAACCAAACAAAACAGAAAACCGTTTGAGATCGAGGACAACATAGCATTTTAGCGTGACAATCATGATGACATTGTTGTAGGACAATTAAATTTTCTCATCTCTGAAACACATTTAAATCTCCATTTTAGTATAAAATAACTTTTTGGTTGTCTAATTACAAGATAATGACATAAAGAAACCTTTACCAAATTTGTTATCTCTTAAGCACTGTTTATTACCAGAGCAACGTTTAAGTAGAATGTACTTACTCACAGATGTACTTTACAGAAGATTAATGCCTAATCTCTAACTGGAGTAGCATTGTCTAGACTGCACAGTGATTAGGTACCTCTGTTTTAACACAATTACATAACAACCACACAAACACAAGCCTAAAATCACACAAGTGCATCTTCTGACTGGCTGTCTCATAGTGGATTGGTGTGCACATTTCATCACAAGTATCTAGAACACAAGTAAGGGAGTGCCAGAATAAAATGTTTGACCCCCATAAACAACTTTTTTTGTTTGTTTTTTGAGACCTGGCTTCGAAGTTGTGATGATCCGTCATGATGATCCATGTGCCTCAGCCTCCTGATTGCTGGAATTACCGGCATGTGCCACCAAGCCTGGCACCATAAACAATTTTAACCTGAAAACCAGCACTATACCTTTATTTTGTACCTTTGAAAGACTGTACATGTGGGAAACACAAATACACCATTTAATACACTATGAGGTTAATAGTAATTTATATTATAGCTATGTAGGAATCTTTACATATAGTTTCCTTTTTGTTTTGGTGTGTGTGTGTTTGTTTTGAGACAGGATCTTTCTATGTAGCCCAGGCTGGCCTTGAAATCGCAGTGATCCTCCTGCTTCAGCTTACTGGTGTGCGCCACATACTTGGCTTAGTTTCTATTTTTAAGACAAATTTTAGATTCCTTTAACAGGTTTTATAAGCTGTAACTGTATCAAAAAGAATTAAGGACATCTTTACAGCTTTTTTATTTTTATTTTTTTGGCACTGGGGCTCGAACTCACAACCTCATGCCTGCCAGGCAGGCGCTTAGCCACTGAGCTAAATACCCCACCCTATTTTTTTGAGGCAGGGTCTCACTGTGCAGTTCAGGCTGGCCTTGAACTCACTGCAGCCCAGGCTGGTCTCAACTCACAACGATCCTCTTGCCTCAGCCTTCCGAGTGGGATTAAAGGCATGCACCACCACACCCTTCTATATAGCTCTTGGTAAGTTTAGGAAGCAGTGTCAATGATTGCAAATAGACTTGCTACGCAACATATAAGTGTGTCTCATTTATACAATAAGAAAATGCTTGTTTAATCCAAACTAATAGATGTAGATCAAGTTTAAATGTCAGGATCAAATTTCAAGAGCTGTCAAATTTCAATCATCTTATATGTTTAAGGTCTAAACATGTATTTTATAAAAAAGAGCACCTATTAGTTACTTTGTATCAAACTTACATAGTTTGTTTTTTTTTTTTTTTTTTGGTACTGGGGATCAAACTCACAACCTCACACCTGCCAGGCAGGCACTTACACCACTGAGCTACATCCCTGGCCCTGTTTTTTGAGACAGAGTCTCACTATGCAGTTCAGGCTGGCCTTGAACTCACTTTGTAGCCCAGGGCTGGTCTCGAACTTACAACATCCTCCTGCCTCAGCCTTCAACTGCTGGGATTAAAGGCATGTGCCAGCACGCCCAACTAAATTTATATAGTCTTAACTCTATAAACTTAACTTTAAATCTCAGAATCATAGAATAGTTTGCGTTTAGATGTGTACATACATGTATGCCCAAATACATTTTATGTCATAAACTATGGTAGTTGTTTATTTAGTTAACAGATTTCTTTTTTTTTTATTTTAAAGATAGTAAAAATCACAAAACAGAACAAAGGCAATCCAAACAAAGCAGCAAAATTGGTATAGAACTTCAAAGCAGGATACTAGAAAAACAATAATAGCTACTATAGTATATCTTGTTATCTTCACAATAGTTGTCCATTCCATCAGGCATAGCAAAATCAAACCAAAAACAAAACAGTGTAACCAATCTAAACAGAATATTGAATAAGGCAAAACAATCAGAACAAAGAAAAACAGTGAGAACAATATTAGATTTCAAAGACAAGACAGAAGGAAATCCCCCATATTTGCTATATTGTACATTGTCATCCTCCCAAGAGAGGCTCAGACTACTGGCCCCAGGCCTGTAAAATCAACCAAACAATACAAGCATTTAGTTGCTTTATGTACCTTAGTTACTATCAACTCAGCCTGTCCTCCTAACCAGTGGGTTGCTTACGGCGAGCGGGGGTTGATTCTCAGCCCGCTTGCCTGTAGGCTCAGGGGAGGCATTATCTGACTTTTCTCTTCCTGAATTCCATGCAGCTTGCGGGGCTTACCAGACAGGCTGGCTGGTTAGCTTCTTGTTGGGTCCGCCCAGTCTCAGCATGGCCAGTTGTGGGGCGGGGGGTGACGACACTGATTTTCTCTTCCTGGAATCTGCAACTTAACTGATTCTTGAAAACATTTTACAGGTTAACATTCAAATATTCTTTAACTTTTTTTAACAATGAAAGATTATTTTATTTTATTCTATTTTTTATTTTATTTTATTTTATTTTATTTTTTAAAGAGAATAAAACCCAATAAAAACAAAGGAATAAAGCCAGTCAAAACAAAGCAGTGAAAAGTGGTACAGAACTTCAAGCAGAATAATAGGAAATTGGCAATAGCTACCTTAATATATCTTGTTATCTTCACAGTAGTTGTCCGTTCCATCAGACATAGTAAAATCAAATAAAATCAATCAAAACAGAACATGGAATAAAAGCAATAAATTGGAACAAAGCAACAGTATTGGATTTCAGAAACAAGACAGGGAAATACCCCATATTTGCTATATTGCATACTGCTATCCTCTTCATAGACGCTCAGACTACCAGCCTTAGGCCTGCAAAGTCAATCAAACAGCACAAGCATTTAGTTGTTGTTGTACCTCTGTTGCTATCGACTCAGCCTGTCCTCCAAACTGGCCAGTTGCTTATGGGGTGGGAGTGGGGCCCTTCTTGATTCTCAGCTTGGGTGCCACTTGGCACACGGAAAGGGAGAATTGGCTTCTCTCTTCCTGAGTCCCTCATGGTTTGCATGGCTTACGGGAAGGGCACACTGGCTTCTTGGTGTGTTCCTCCCAGACCCAGCATGGCTTCTCTACTCTTTAACTCTTGAAGCTGTTTTCAGTAATCAGAAGCCTAATGATGAGGACACAGGTTTTTGTTTGTTTTGTTTTGCCTTTGAGACAGAGTCTTCCTATGCAGTTCAGGCCATCCTTGAGCTCACTTTGTAGTCCAAGCTGGTCTTGGACTTGGAACGATCCTCCTGCCTCAGCCTCCTGAGTGCTGGGCTCACAGGAGAACACAAGGCTCTTATTTTAGTAAAATACAGAATCTTTTCCTTTTCTTTTCTCTTTTGGTACTGAGAATTGAACTCAGGACCTTGTGCTTGCCAGGCAGGCACTTACGTTGCTGAGCTATATCCCTAGCCTCAAATCTTTTGCTTTTAAATCTAGTTTTGTAAGTTTAACCATCAGCTTTTCTTCTCCTTCTTCTCCTTCTCCTCCTTCTCCTTCTCCTTCTCCTTCTCCTTCTCCTTCTGCTTCTGCTTCTCCTCCTCCTCTTCCTTTTTCCTCCTCCTCCTCCTCTCCCCCACTCCCTTTCCCTCCCTCCCTCCCTCCCTCCTCCTCCTCCTCCTCCTTCTCCTTCTCCTTCTCCTTCTCCTTCTCCTTCTCCTTCTTGTATTAGGGATTGAACTCAGGGCCTTGTGTGTGCTAGGCAAGCACTCTAGCACTGAGCTACATCCCCAGCCCTAAACATGAACTTTCCCATATTTTTATGAAAGCATATTGTTTTAAATACAGAAAACTTAACCTTTTATTTAATTATAGCCAAAAACAGTTACTTCAGATTACTCATCAGTTAACGCATTTGTTATCTTTGACCAAGAAAATTTCTCATTATGGTACACAGACAATATTATCTTGGTTACCTAAGAATCTGGATGGAAATATGTTACCAATTTTAAAGACATCTTTATTCTTATGAAGTGATTTAAATTAGCCTACTGTTAATCTATATGAACCACAAACATTTGAGGTAATGGTGTTGAGTGTTGTATCTATAAGCAAGTTTAAGTAGAACTTTTGGATAATGTATACTTAAAAGGTAACACACAGAAACACACTTACTAACCTAAATCATATGTAACTTTTTTGCTATTAAACTTTAAGACTTGTATTTATAAGTCCTGTGTAAACCTTGAGACTATCAGTCCTCATGTGTTAATGTTTCAAATAAATTTGGCTATCCTGAGAGCCTATATAAATGGTTTTCCTAGGAAATCTTGAAAAGAGTCAAAAAAGAAAAAAATTTTTGTGCTAAAATTTCCTTCTTTTCTGTGTGTGTGTGTGTGTGTGTGTGTGGTTCAGGCTACCCCTGAACTCTACGTAGCCCAGACTGACCTCGAATTCATAGCAGTCCTCCTGCCTCAGCCTTCTAAGTGCTGGGATTACAGGGGTGAGCCACCGAGCCTGGCTGTACAAAGCCCTGTTTGCAAAGGGAAAATGGTCCATCATAAAAACCCACATCACAATCTTCCATGCTTTCAACTTTTTTTTTTTTTTAAAGATAGTGAAATCCAACAAAATGTAACAGAACAAAGTCAATCAAAACAAAGCAGTAGAACTGGTAGAGAACTTCCAAGAAAGATACTATGAAAATAATAGCCTCTATAGTATATCTTGTTATTTTCAAGATAGTTGACCTTTCCAACAGGTATAGTAAAATCAAACAAGCAAACAAAAACAAAAACACAGTAAAACCAATAAAAACAGAGTATAAAATAAGGCCAAAAATATTAATCAGAATAAAGCAAAACAACAAGAATAATATTGGGCCTCGAAGACAAGACAGAAGCGAATCCCCCATTTTTGCCACATTGCGTACTGTCATCTTCCAAAGAGATGCTCAGGCCGCCAGCCCCAGGCCTGCAAAATGAACAAAACAATACTAGCATTTAGTTATTTTATATACCTTAGTTGCTATCCATATAGCCAGACCTCTGAATCAGCAGGTTGCTTGGCGGGGAGTGGCGAGGCACATGTTTCTTTTCCATGCCGGTTGAGCAGGCCCCTGGAAGGCAGTCTTACTTGTCTCCTGGTTGGAGGCACTCAGGCCCGGCTGGGTGGGCTCCCAAGAAGCCCATTTCTTTCTCCACACCGGTCGTGCAGGCCCCTGGAAGGCAGTCTTCATGCTCTCAACTTTTAACAAAGCGCAAGTAACCAATAAAAGGCATAAGCAACCAGTAAACAACAGATGACAATTTTTGATTACCTAATGGAATCACAGCCCAGAATCTACTCAGAAATGCTTGGGAGTTCTGTGAAACAAAAGCAAACACTTACCCTCCTTCCAATTATGTCATTGGGACCACCATGATGATATAGGAGAAATATAACTTTTTACCTGCTAGATACCAGGTGTTCCAAGGTCTCATCCCCTGAAATTGAAGAATGAATTCCAAAGGACAGAGGAGGTTAAAAGTGGGAAAGGTTTATTGGAGAATATAAATTGCTTCTGAGAGACAGGAGGGGTCCTGAGTGAGTTGCTCTGAGCTTTTTTTTGTTTTTGGCACCGGGGATCGAACTCAAAATCTCAAGCCTGCCAGGTAGGCGCTTAAGCCACTGAGCCAAACTCCTGGCCCTAGTTTTTTTGAGGCAGGGTTGCACTAGGTAGCTCAGGTCAGCCTTTTGCTCACATTGTAGCCCAAGTTGGCCTGGAACTCACAACGCTGCTTGCACCTCAGCCTCCCAAGTGCTGGGATTAAAGGTGTGCGTGCCACGCCCAGCTGTGAGTCTTGATATTGTGATTAAATTCAGTTGGTAAAGTCATTTTGGTTCTTATACTTAGATTTTATGTTCAGTTTTTAAACTTTCCTTTCTATTTAAATTTTCAGCTTTACATTATACCCTTTAAGGACTCTCATCTCTTCTCTTCCCTCCTCGCCCCTCCCCACTCTGTGTGTGTGTGTGTGTGTGTGTGTGTGTGTGTGTGTGTACTTAGGACAGACCTTGGTTTGGTTTAGCTCACATTCTTAGTGTTTAGAAGAGGTTTTTGACTCCCAGTTCATTCTTTTTTGTCTTTTTGAGACAGTTGCATTGTGCAGTTCAGGCTGGCCTTGAACTCACTTTGTAGCCCAGGCTGGCCTCGAACTTGCAGCAATCCTGCCTCAACCTCCCGTGTGCTGGGATTACAGGCATGTGCCACTATGCCCAGCTTCCTGGTTCAACATTCTGTACCATTTGTGATTTTTCACATTGTGCTCAGTTTTATTACCCTTCCTGTCTTCAACAAAGACATCTGATGGAATGATACTGCAGTGAGGTTGGAGAAGGTGGAAAATCCCTCTGCCAGAAACTGCTAACTATAAATTAGGACTTCTGTGGTTGAGGGAATTGTTACTCGAGGTCCCTCCCCCTGTGCAAAATGCTCTCTGAGGTAGTTCTTGATGCTTAATCATGATTTTAATGTCCTATATGTGGTGTTTTGTCTTTGTATAGAGACAGGTGATGAAGGTTGAAACCATGGTTGCCTTTTCAGGAGACACTAATCAGAGCTATAGATTTCTTGTGACATTCTGGGTGGCACCAGTCTATTTGTGGGTTTTTCTTTTCCCTTTGAGTGCTAAGGATAACCGCACAGCTTTATATATTCTAGATAAGCTGTCCACCACTGAACCACACTCCCAGCCCTTCTATTTATTTGTGCGTTTACATTCTGTCTTTTGAGGATAGTTCTCCTTTTTGCAGATAGACTGCAGACTGACATTTGATTAGCCATTGAGGAAATTTTCTTCAGGAAGTGCCTGCTACCCACCTATAAAACTGGTCTAAGATTGAGTTTCTGACTGTAACCACCACCTTTTCTTTGGAATATGCATGTCTGTCTTTGACCTTATAGAAAAACAGCTTTTGCAGTCTTAGATCTCTGATTGCAGATAAAATTTGTCAGTGATGAGATGTGGACTCTAGGGAAGGTGCAGAATAGAAAAGTTACTCTAGTAGGAAACAGAGAAACAGGTTTATAGCTGCTGTTGAAGCTAGAATGTGGAGGTAAGTGGCTAATTTGTATACGAGTACGTTGTACATGTTATCAGATTTGTTTACAAGCAAATACGTTTAAGTCTGTTTTAGTTGCTTATAATTGTTCTTAAGCAGGTCCTCAGTGTGTATTGTTGTATCTGGCTGTCCCAATTAATCAAACTTTGTTCTTATAGTTGCTTAGTTGTTTATTCCTTTAGTGCATGATTCAGACATGTGTCTTAGCAGCAGGAAAACCACCAGGTTTGTCAAGATGTGCTGTCACACCCAACTTTGCTGCAGGACCTTATGTTTCATTTGGTGTGCAGTTTGGAGCATGCTAAATGATGTTTTGGTATGCTCTAGAAACTGTTCAGTAATCTGAATGTGCAGACTGGAGCTAGTCCAAATTCAGCATACATTTGGAAGAAGGATTGTTGATCACTGTAGATCCTAAAGACAGATTTCTCAATAACGTAAAGTTTCGAGGTGCATTTCAAGTAGTACTGTACTTTGTTCCTGATTGCGAATTTTTAAAATTTGCAAATAATACACCTACACCGTTTTAGTAAAATAGTGCAATCAGCAAATAACAATAGCATTGAACGCAGTCTAGAAAATGACAAACTGTGATAACTGTTAACTTGCCACCTTTAACTTTATGAACTAGGTTTGTGGTTATATAATGAAATTTAAATGAACCAGAAAATTATATACAGTAAGTGTGCCCTCAGTATGGTGATTTTACCCTCAGAGGAGAAAATGTAAAAGGGGGAAGGGGGAAATATAGAGAAATGGAAAAAAAGGAGAGATTAGAGACAAGGCTGAAGGACAAGAGAAGATTATGCAAAATTTGGAAACAGGTGAGGGAGAAAGAAGAAATAGAAACAAGAATAGAACAACAACAAAACTAGAAACAATGTTCACACTCATGTAAAAGCAAGATCAAACAATCAAGAAAAAATGAAAAACAAGAAAAGAGAACAAAGCCGGGCATGGTGGTGTACCCCTGTAATCACAGCATTTAGGAGGCTGAGGCAGGAATCCGTTGTGAGTTCGAGACCAGCCTGGGATACAAAGTGAGCTCAAGGCCAGCCTGAACAGCATAGTGAGACCCTATCTCAAAAATTCAAGGGAGGAAAAAAGGAAAAAGAAAGAAAGCTGAGTGTTGTGGCATAGGCCTGTAATCCCAGCACTTGGGAAGCTGAGGCAAGAGGATTATTATGAGTTTGTGACCAGCCTGAGCTGTACAGTGAGTTGAAGTCCACATAGTGAGACCTTGTATCCCCCCTCCCAAAAAAAGTCCACTTCAAGATGTGTTTTTGTTGTCACTGGTGAGCAAACAGAGACCAGATCCATGTTGCTTAATCCCAGCAAGCCTGCATCCATCCATCCATTCATCCATCCATCCATTTATCTATCTACCTATCTTTCTTTCCTTCTTCTTTTTTGCAGCACCGGAGATTGAACTCACAACCTCACACCTGCCAGGGCAGGCGCTTAAGCCGCTGAGCCAAACTCCCAGCCCTGGTTTTTTGAGGCAGGGTCGCACTATGTATATAGCTCAGGCCAGCCTTGTGCTCGCGTTGTAGCCCAAGCCGGCCTCGAACTCACAACACTCCTCCTACCTCAGTCTCCCTAGTGCTGGGATTAAAGGCGTACGCCACAACGCCCAGCTCCTTCTTTCCTTCTTTACGATACCAGGGATTGAATTGACAACCTCACGCCTGCCAGGTAGGCGCTTACATCACTGAGCTAAATCCCTGTCCCATGCCTGCAACCCTCCATGTGTCCTGCTGACTTGAACTTGACTCCCTGCTGGCTTGAACTCAATTCTGCCTTACCCTGACACTGGTACTTGCTAGGTGGTGCCAGCTCTCAGCTGCTCTGAGTTCTGAGCTCAGTTGACCTCTCTCCAAGATGGCTACTGGCCAATCACCCCTTCCTGGGGGATCATCTGACTGAAATAACTCATCAGCCATTGCGGTCCCCTGTGTTCACTTTTCTGTTCCATTGATGCATTTCTCTGTGGCGACCTCTAGGGTTGCCAGTCGCCCTGCACCTGCAGGTTCAAGCTGCCCTTCTCACACAGTGAATTAGGCCTCAGGGAGAAAGTGCCCCTTGCTACATCCTTTTTTCTTTCTTTCTTTCTTTTTTTTTTTTTTTTGTGACACCTGGGATTGAATTCACAATCTCGCGCCTGCCTGACAGGCGCATAAGCTGCTGAGCCAAACTCCCAACCCTGGTTTTTTGAGGCAGGGTCATACTGTGTAGCTCAGGCTGGCCTTGTGCTCGCATTGTAGCCCAAGCTGGCCTCGAACTCACAACGCTCCTCCTACCTCAGCCTCCCAAGTGCTGGGATTAAAGGCGTGCGCCACCACGCCTGGCTGCTATGTCCTTCTTATTCATTGAGTTCTCTTTCTTTGCTCTCCCTGTGGGCTTTAGTTCTCACTTCAGATCCTTGCTGGGTCCCAAGGACTCACTTCCTTGCTTCTCTTCCTCATGTTGCTATATCCCAGCATCTGTACACCAAATCTTAGAGAGGCTGTTTCTCTGCTGTTCACCACTCCACCATTTTCCCCTAAGTCAGGATGATGTTTTAAGATTCTTCGTTGTGAGATCTTGTAAAAATCAGAAAGTTAAACTTCCTATATACAATGACACAGGACAAAATTGGGAGCAAACAGTTCCTTCCAAAAGGGAGGAATAGGGAAGTATAAAGAATTTGAACCGAAGCATGACTGAAAACAGCAGAGTAAACAAATCCTATAGCAGCTCATCTCTAGCACCTGGAGCAAGTTGTAGTGAGATACAAGCTCCAAAAGGATTGGGCATCACCAGCTCTGTGTCCTTGCTGGTTGCATCCCACATGGCATCTCTCCTGGGCTGGTTTGCTCACAGCCTTCGACTGTCCTCAGCAGATGATCCATGTTCCAGATATCTCAAACTTCCTGGGATCTCCGTTGCACCTTTAACTTCATGCACTGTAGGGGCTGTGACATAGTCACACATTTTTGCCTGCCCCCCAAGCCTTCTGAAATCTGGGTGGGAGCTTAGATGACCCCATAACTCTTGCATGCTACATGTCTGAAAAAAACTAGAACCATATGAATGATGCCAAGGTTGACTGACAACTTGAGTAGTAGCTGATTTTTCTTGGACCATGGCTGCAGTGGCCTCTGAATACCTTAATTACTGAACTTAGAGATACATTTACCCAAGTGGCCCTGAATGAGAGGTGGCTCTGGGACTCCCTTCTCAAAGAAAGGTTTACACTTTTGCACTTTTGATCCTGTAGTGGGTGGGGTCTTGGTGATTTCTAAGAAACCCTCAAGGCATTTTTCTTCTTGTGTAGTCCAGGGTTAACCTTGAACTCATTATGTAGCCCAGGTTGGTTTCAACTCCTGACTCTCCTCTTGCCTCAGCCTCAGTCCCCCAAGTGATATGATTACAGGGGTGCACCGTTACACCCAGCTTAATGTTAATCTTTTCAGCAGCCTTGCTCTTTTTTGTTCCAAGTTTGTAGGTGCTTTCTCTCTAGTGAAACTGAAAAATTTTCAAGTCATTCCACTCTGTTGTTTGCTCCCAATTTTTACCATAGATCTTTACCAGCAGCTTGCGGTACCCATGCCACAGCTTGGATATTGGGTGGCCTTGAAATTTCCTCTACCAGGTTGCTCTGCTCCCCTTAATTTCTCAGCCTCCTGCAAAGTCAGTTTATGGGCAAAGTGTACACAAATTTTCTGCCAGAGCATAACACACACAGCCTGTACTGTAGTCCGGCTATCAGTGGAGTCCTTGGTTCCAAGTGAGACATCCTGAGCTTGACCTATACTTTGCACATCACTATCAGCATTATGGGTCTTCTGTGCTCTGACAGACACCACATATCAAGCAGTTTATAGTACTTGAGAGCTTCTGTAGCTGACGTCTATAAACCTTTACCAGTTACTTTTTCTAGCCAGTTCTAAAATTTCTTTTGGATTTTTGAGGCAATATCTCATCATGTAGTTCAGGCTGGCCTTGAACTCACTGTATTTGTGGCACTCCTCCTGCCCACCCTCTTGAGTGCTGGGATTATAGATATGCATCATCACAGTCAACTCCAAAGGTATCTAAGCATTACGGTCAAGTGGAGTCACAGCAGTGATCCTACTCTCAGTACCAATATCTGTCTCAGTCACTTGTTCTGCAACTTAAGGCAAGGTTTGTTTTGCTGACAGTTTTAGTGTGTTTAGTTCATGGTTTGCTTGTTCCAAGGCCAAAAGGGCATAGTGGAGGGAAACAGAGGGCAAAGGGAGGAGCCAGGATCCTTCTAGGTCATGCCTCCAGTGACCTGCCCTCTCTGAGTAGCTCCCATCTCAAAATCTAAGGTTTTTGAGGGACATTTTAGATCTGAACCATAAGAGTTACTGAGTGTTGAGTGTTCTACTTAATGAAATAAATTAAAAAGAACTTTTGAATATGGCTTCATAAATGGAGATTAATTGATTTCATGTAATAATGTTTTCTGTACATCTGTTTATAGTCAGAAGGTGTGGTAAAAGAGCCATGGAAAAAGGCTTAGAAATTTGTATTACCCAAAATAGTTTGATACCTTGTTGTCCTATGGATGAATCATAATTTAATGATTCTTCTAATTTAGATTCTTTGTGTCATTGTCTTTAGTTGCTTTATTTCCCTATAATTTAATTTATATGTACTTTAAATTCCTTTCCAACATTCTAGAACTGTTTTTTTTTTTTTTTGGTCTTTTTGACACAGTCTTGCTGTGCAGTTCAGGCTGGTCTTCAACTGACTGTGTAGCCCAAACTGGTCTCAAACGCACAGCAATCTTCCTACCTCAGCCTCCCAAGTTCTGGGATTACAGGCATGTGTTACCATGCCCAGCTTAGAACATATTATTTGAATAGTTTCATTCCATCATTTGAAAAAGTTCCATTACACACATTTTAGTGAAAAGAGTTTTCAGACAAATTTAAATGTAGGTTTACTGACAGCTATATTGACTGGCATCTTGTTTTGTTTTGTTTTGTTTTGAACCCATTGTGTAGCCCAGGCTGTCCTTGAACTTGTGATCCTCTTGCCTCAGCTTCTGAGTGCTGGGATTGATTCCAGCATGTGTCACTTCACCCAGCCCAGCCTACTGTAATTTATGGGACGTATTTGTGTCTAGTCCTAATAATTGTGCATTAGTATGCCTTTGTATTTGTGTTCTGTATCACAGCCCAGTGATTCATTTCAGTTCTCTTGAGCTGTAGATGTCTTTGCTTGCAACTTTAATAGCCCTGTGATTATATATGTGAGGGCTAGTTGTGGTAACTTAAGTGTGTCTGCTTCTTCACTTCATGTCAAACAACAGATTTTCTCTAGGGGCATTTTTCTAACTAACTTTGAACTGTGAATTCATTTAATGAAGATTTAGACTTACATAGAAATTTGTTCATTTAAGTATTGTTTGGTTTTTTGCTCATTTATGTTTTTATCACCTTGGTGTTTATTACAGTAAGTCCCATTTTACGAACATTTGAACTATGAGCTTTCACAAGTGTACTGTGTGAAACTTACTTTTTCAGATTGCGAACAGATCCAACTTATGACGTTCTCCAGAAACAGAACTTGTTTGTAAGTCAGGGGCTCACTGAACTTCATTATTATTATAAATAGTTGTTGTAGTCAGGATTTACTGGGAATGGACTAAGTATAGGACACATTTATAGGAATACTTACTTTTTAGTAAAATGCAACAATGTCTCTTGTGTTCATTGTCTTCTTGTTACTTCCATTCTGTTACTTGGTAGTAAAATGTGCTTAGAAAGACGGGATTACTTCTGCTTCCAGAGTCCAAAAGTATTACAGTATTATCTTGAAGATTATAGATTATATATAGTTTCCAATTAAAAGGAAGTTAATGTGTATGAGCATGATTAATAATTATGTAGCAGCACTCTGAGTATGTTCTTGTCGTCAGAACAGCTGTGTTCTAGCATCAAAAAAGTTAAGTTCTACACTGGCATTATCTACATTTGGCCTTATTTATTCATTTATTTATGTATTTATGTATTTATTTATTAAATTTTTTGGAGACAGGGTCTCACTTTATATGTAGTTCAGGCTGGGTTTGAACTCACTTTACAGTCCATGTTGCCCTCAAACTCAAGGAAGTCAGTCCTCTTGCCTCAGCCTCCCGAATGCTAGAATCACAGATGTGTGATGCCAAGTCCAGCTCAGTCTCATTCTTATGATCTGTAACTCTTTAATAAATATTTATTGAAGATTGTAAGATTGAGTTTTAGGTGCTTACTCTAGTGAATCAAATAAGAAAAAGAATTAAAGCCAGTATGGGGGCTTTGATAGAATAGGACTGTGGGCACACAGAGCAAAGATGTTCAAATGAGACTTGAGGTCACAAACAGCTTTCCTGCTGGGTGTTATTGTGCGTACCTATAATCCTAGTATTCTGGGAGGCTGAGGCAGAAGGATCACAAATTCTAGCACAGCCTGTGTAATTTAGTGACTTAATCAAGAGCCTGCCTCAAAAATAAAAATTAAAAGAAAAAAGGACTGAGGCTGTAATTCAGTGCAAAAGCCTTAGGTTCAATCCTCAGTACTGTCTCCTACCCTTGTAAGAACACCAGCTTCCCTGGACACAAAAAGTCTGCTTAAGTTTTGTAGGAAGACTGTAGGAACTAGCTTGGGCAAAGCTGATATTGGGATAGAAGAGAATCATTCTAGAGAATAGGAACAATTTTGGCTGTTGCTTTTGAGTCTAGGGAAAGGTGGAGAGAATTAATTGGGAGGTAGTAAGACCAGTTAGGAGGTTAACAAAATAGTAGATGATGACTTTGAATTGAAATAATGATAATGAGAATAAAGAATAGGGGGCCACATAACAGTCACTGAAGAGAGCCAAGCGTAGTGGCGCATGCTTTTAATTCCAGCGCTCCAGAGGCTGAGGTAGGAGGAGCGTTGTGAGTTCGAGGCTACAATGTGAGAGCAAGGCCAGCCTGAGCTACATAGTGCTACCCCGCCTCAAAAACTAGGACCGGGAGTTTGGCTCAGTGGCTTAAGCACCTGTCTGGCAGGCGTGAGGTTGTGAGTTCAATCTCAGGTGCCACCAAAAAAAAAAAAAAAAAAAAAAATTACGGAAAAAAGATTTATAGAATTTGATGAACAATTCAAAGCGGGAGGGAGACACAAAGGAGTCAGTGTACTTCTTTCCCCAGCTTCAGTGACTGAGATAGAGAGGAATGCTCTTTTCACCCATGTTATCAGTGGAGAGATTAGTAAATAAACTCTCTGGTTATCTTCATGTAGCTTCAGCAGTTACTAACTAGTGGCCAGTCTTGTGTGATCTATTTTCTTGCACCCAGATTATTTGAAGCCAATTCCAGGCATTGTATTCTATCCATAAGTATCTGCCAGTATATCCAGAAGACACTAGTTCTTGAAGAAGGAAGACAAGAAGGAAACAATAGAAACTCTAGATATAGCAGTGTAGCTCAATGCTAGATATGTGCCTCCTATACATGAGGTTCTTGGTGGCAGCACACCCCCCCCACATATTAAGTAAAAAAAGGAAGAAAGAAAAAAAAAAATCCCATTTCTTTTGGTTCTTTAACTTACTGTGTATCCCAGGCTGATCTCATGATTCTCTTGCCTCAGCTTCTGCGTGCTGGAATTATAGGCGTGTACCACTGAGCCCAACAAAAGAATACTTAATGTCATCAAATTTCACATTCCCTAGTAATCTCCTCCTTGTTACAATTTGTTTGTAGCCACATACACTTTGCGGCTGTATCTCCTCATCCTTCTACTCTCAACCTAAGTGGTTTTGAAATCCTTACCTGCAACTCATCCAACACTGTAGTTTTTTTTTTCTTCAGTGTGTGGTGTTCACCAAACTGTAACAGTTCTACATTGCAGATAATTATTTCTTTTATAGTTTTTTTTTACCTTCCACCCTTTAACAGTTTATTTATTGAAGAGATTAGGTTTTTCTTCTTTAAAAGAGTTTCCTAGTTTGTAATTTTCTGACTTTGTCACCATGAAGTCCATTTAACATGTTCCTCTATCCTCAGAATGCCCTAGAAATTAGTGGTTATAAGTTGGACCAAACTTGGATTTATTTTATTTTGGATGCAGATTCTTCATAGATGATGGCCGAAGTAATAGGTATAATGTTCATTGTCTCTGAGGCTTTAGTAGTCACTAATGATCATTGCTTACATCCATTATCTCTTTAGAGGTTGCACAGTAGTGACAGTTAAGTGCCAATATTTTTTCTTTTTTTTTTCTTTTGTGCCAATATTTCTTTAAAGGTAGCTGGAATATATTTATAAAGCGAAACATCTACTGGTTATGGCGGCACAGGTCTGTAGTCCCAGCTACTCCAGGAGAATGAGGCAGGAAACTCCCTTGACACATGAGTTAAAAATTATGCTGCGCAGGAGCCAGGTGTGGTGGCGCATGCCTTTGATTCCCAGCACCCAGGAGGCTGAAGTAGGAGGAGCATTGTGAGTTTGAGGCCGGCTTGGGCTACAATGCGAGCACAAGGCCAGCCCAAGCTACACAGTGCGACCCTGCCTCAAAAAAACCAGGGCCGGAAGTTTGGCTAAGTGACTTAAGCGCCTGTCTGACAGGTGTGAGGTTGTGAGTTCAGTCCCCGGTGCCACCAAAAAAAATAAATTTTTTTTTTATGGTGTGCAACATATGGAAACCTCACTGGGGGAAAAAGACATTCGATTGTCCTGAGATACAGTTAGTGTACGTGAAACCAGATTAGATTATTTCCCCCTGTATTTATCAGTTTTCAAAACACTGAGTTTGTTTCCTAGGGAATAATGATGTTCGAAGTGGAGTTGTCCAGTTGGCACTTGTGTGTGTGTGCAGCATGCTGTGTATTTAGCAAGGAGAACAGAATAGATATGGTGGAGAAAGAGAAATGTTTCTAATTGTCTCACAAGGTAAATGAGTTCAGGTGCTTTGGTTGGTGGTAAGGATAGTTTATAGTGGTACCTTTGTAAATTTATCAGCCTACTTCTTAAAAATTTTTCTTTTGTTCAGATACCTGCATGTGAGAATATAAATGCAATAATTGTTCCATTTAGGTTGGGATTTTGCATGGAGGTATATAGAAGAGAGTCTGGAATAACAGGGAGAGATTGATTTTGATGGCAAAGTGCTGATCTCTGATGTGCATGAAGAAAAATGTAAATTTAAATTCCAATAACTGGAATTCCAGTAACGAATTTAAAAGATACTGAGTAAATAGATAGTAGATTTACTGGATGAAGAGAGCTTTTGGGTTGGGAAAAAAAATACAGTGTTAACAGGATCAATGTTAAAAGGATGCCAGTATAGTTAGTAAAGGCATTTTGGGCATAAGTGGCATATGCTACAGTAGTAGAAAGGACAGGAGATGAGTATTTGAGCATGGAACATACCAAGGTCTCCCAAGGGAGAGCATCTCTGAATTAAAGGGATAATACAGAGTACAGTTTTTGTAGTAGTTTTGTAGTTTGGTGGACAAGATTTACTGAAGAAAAAAAAATAGTGTGATGAGTTGTTGGTAAGGATTTCAAAACCATTTAGGTTGAGAGTAGGAGCATGAGGAAATACAGCAGTAAAGGAACCACTAGAAGATTGGTGACTAATGGAGAAGTAGAGATGCATTGTGTGAGCCTCAAAGATGTTTTCATGAATGGTCAGCATGTGTTAAGAAGCAGCAAGACCAGCTGCTATACTAGTCTTCGGGGAAGGACTTTCTACTGAGGAGATACTTCTGTTACGGGAAGAGATGGAGAATTTGCTGGTCACTGTGCATGAGGTTAAAACAAAACTCACCACCACCTGTAGTGTGTATGAGTACTCATTTCAAAGTGGAATGTTCAATAGCAGACCTTATTTTGCCCAGGACAGATGATAGTTTTTCCTTTTTTGTTACATTTATAAGGAGCACAGTGAAACATGGCCCACATGATTCTGTATACAATGATGTTTGGCTCCTGGAATGCTTCTTGCCATTTTGTCTGCATTATATCTTGCATGAGATTGGGCCTATTAAACTGGTAAGATTTATCAGTATGGTCATATATGATACTTGCACATATCCTATGCTTACATTCTTAGCAACATGGTGAATGCAGGTTCCTGAAAAACACTGCAAATGTGCATCTACAGAACTGGCCCTACCTTCCTGCACCCTGTACCTCTTTCTGCTTCCATATGTCCTATGGCTATCCTTTCACCTGGCATACTTATTCTACGACCCAGTTCTTCACAGTGCTCTTACCAACAAGTTTATCCTCTGACAGCCCTTGTAGTTCATCACAGTCTTCTCTAACTTTTCCCCCACCTCCACCCACAACACACACCCCAGCGCTTCTGTCTCTCAGGCATGATTTATTACTTTTTCCTTCCTACCAGTCTTTTCTTTGGGCTGGGCTGCACTGTCAGATTTTAATACTGGGGAACAATGTATGCCACCCTAAACCTAAATAAAAATTGTCCTTTGTGCATTCTGGCTTAATTCTCAATATCCAGCCAAAACATTTTTAAAAATAACCAAGGAGGAGAGGAAGACAATGTTTTCATCATTCCTGTGCATTGTTGCTGCAGTGTCTTTTAAAAACAGCTCATTAGTAGGCCACTGGAAATAATTACTTTGGTGACATGAGTCTTAATAGTTATGGTTAATCATTGCCTATCGGTATTTAATTATTTAGCATTACGTTAATATACATCATTAAATATATGCCAGATTAATGGTTAGTTTTCCTTGGACATGACAGTAACCTGTCTGAATTGTTTCCATGGTTTATTGACCTAACGGTTAGCCCTTACAACTTAAATAGAACCTGCTAAGAAGGACTATTATAATCTTTGACTATTGATTATTACTCTGACCACCTATATACACTTTGCTAGGCTCCTGAATGTTGTGTCTGTTTTTCATTGAACATGGGATTTAAAAATTGAAATTTTGAATGTTTGTCTAATCAGGCAGGCAGTGTACCTTATTTTATTTAGCTCATACAGCAACTCTGTATGTGGGATCATTCTTTCTTTCACAGACTGGAAAACTGAAGTTTGGATTAATTGAACTCTTCTGGTCTTGGATATTTGGTCTTGAGCTGTTTCAAATGAAGATAATAATACTTGCATTTCAAGGTAGTTGAGAGAAATACAGATTATAATCAGAGTAAAGGTATTATTATAAAGGGATGTGACCTATTCTCAGTAAATTTATGGTCATGCCCACCCTCCAAAACATCCTTTTGCTTGAACTTTGTGTGTAGAGGTGGTCCATTTTACCTGTTACCACAGCATAAACTTTCACGTAACTGTCATCAGTGGGGCAGGTGGTACTAGGGCTTGGACCCAGGGCTTTTGTGCTGAATTACATCCCAGCCAGCCTTTATTTTACTTTATTTTATTTTATTTTATTTTTTCAGGATTTTTTTAATTTAAGAGAAAAAAGGTACAGAAAACAAAAACAAAAAGCAAAAGAGACAAACAAACAACAACAAATCCAATGCAGTAACATTATAGGTTTACAAAACAACATGATAGAGATTTGACAATGGTTGTAATATTGCATATTGTTACCTTCAGAAGGGTTGTTTAGATTAACAGATATAGACATGTAAATTGATCTAATCATATGAGTCTTAACTGTTCTTTTTTAATTAATACATTTAGTAGTATAGTCATTTTAGCTATCTTACATATATATATATATACACACAAATTTATGCCTATTTCCTTTTCCCTTCTTTCCTCCTTTCCCTTTACAATACCTCTTGTTATCCTCAAAATAACTGCCCATATCATCAGGCATAATATAGTCAAACAAAATAGTATAGAATAAAACCAATAAAAACAAAACAATGGAAGCAATACAGGACTTCAAAACAATAGTAAAACAACACTGGTTACCATAATGCCTCTTGTTGTCTTCTAAGTAGTTGCCTGTATCATCAGACATAATACAATCAAACAAATCAAAAATAGAATAAAATCACTCAAAACAAAAAAATGAAGGCAATACAGGGCTTCAAAACAAGGTGGTAGGATATCAATAATGGGTACCATAATGTATTTTGTTATCTTTGAAATAGTGTCCATGCCATCAAATATAATATAATTAGACAAACCGAAACAATAAAACCAAACTAAACAGAACAATGAAAACTATGGGATTCAAATCACGATAATAGATTAACAATGACCACTGCTTTCCCTTTTTAGACACTTCCTCCCCTTTCATTTTTACAGTATGTATTGTGTATTTTGAATCATACTAACTCCTTTAGTTTTTTGTACCAGGGAGACAACATGATGTTCACCATGCAACTCTGGATCATTTTATCCATGAACATGATCTTAAGTTGTGTCTATTTACTTACAAGAGCCTTGAGGTTATCTTTTTTTATAGCTGAGCAACTTTCCATTGTATAAAAATGCCTTGTCTTTCTTGTCCACTCTGCAGCTAATGGGCAAGCTACCCCCACTTCTTTCTGGTTCCCTGTCACATAGAGCGTTGTTCTCTCTCCTTTGACTTTCAGTCTGTGAACCCCCTTTTGAGTTAAATGCGTTTCTTGTGTAAAGCATATTGATGGATCCTGTCTCCTGATCCGCTCTGCCTGTGTTTCTTTTTATTGGTGAATTGAAGCTATCTACATTAATGGTTATGGCCAACATGCATTGCCTCGTCTCTGCCATGCTATTTTCCTGCCTACTTTTCCTCTCCATTTAATTGTCTGCCCTGCTCAGTGATGCCCCTCTGCCACTGTTTCTGGAACTGTGGTCTTTTTTTAATCTCTTTCTAGAATGCCCTTCAGTATTCTTTGTAGGGGTGGTTTGGTGGTTATGAATTCTTTCATTTTTTCTTTGTTATGGAAGTATCTTGTTTCTCCATTAATTTTGAAAGATAGTTTTGCAGGGTGCATCAATCTGGGTTGGAAGTTGTTTTCTTTCAGGACTTGAAATACTTCACTCCAAGCTCTTCTTGGCTTGATGGTTTCTGTTGAGTAATCTATCATGATTCTGATGGATTTTTCTTTATAGGTAATCTGTTTCTTTTCTCTAACATCTTTTAATATTCTGTTCTTGTGTTGAATTTCTGGGATCTTGATTATTATATATCTGGGTGTAGATTTATTTTGGTTTTGGCTAGCTGGAGTTCTATATGCTTCAGCTATCTGAATGTCACTTCCTTTTCCCATGCTTGAGAAGTTTTCTGATATTATTTCTGTAAATAGAGTTTTAATGTCATTTGTATTAACCCCTGCTTTTTCACTCACACCTTTTATTCTTAAGTTACGTTTCTTTGGGTTGTCTTGCAGCCATTGAATGGTTTCTTCCAGGTTCCTTGTTGTTTTTAAGAGATCTTTCTTTTCGCAATCACAAGCTGCAAACCTGTCTTCAAGGTTTGAAAGTCTTATCTTTAGTTTCTTTCAGGTGGTTTTGCCAGTTTTCAGTGGAGCTTTTAATTTCCTGTATATCTCTTTGAATCTGTTTCATGTATTCTTAAGTCTTTTTTTTTGTATTGTTTATTCAGGGTTTCCCTCATTTTCCTATGCTCCTCCATTTTTTAATCTATGTCTTCTTTAGAGATGCCTAGCAATTCTTTTATTTTGTTTTTCATTTGTTCTTTTACCTGAGTATTTCTGTTCTAATTTCTTTCATAGCCTTATGAAGTTGTTTCTTTACTTCAGTTGTCATCACTTCAGAAACTTCAGGTGTGCGACTCCCAATCTCTTCTGTGTTTGTATCCCCTGGATTTGCTCTACTTGGTTTGGAGGCCAGAGACTGCCTTTTGCTTCTTCATCTTGACATATTCCTGGGTCCTTCTGGACAAATGGATACTGGGGTCCCAGGCACTTCCCGCATTCACTACAGTTTCTCTGAAATGATACTGCTTCTTTAGCCAGGGCTGACTAGGGATATCTGATGGCGGCCATTGAGTGTGCTGGTACAGGGCTGTCTGCTGCTTTTCCCAGCCTGTATTGGCTCCCTGATGGCTGGTGGAGTGCATACAGGCGCGGGGCTGGCCACCACCTGAGAACCTGGGCTAGTCACCAGCAGGGATCCTCCACTACAGCTCCTGGAGCATGTGTGGGGGCGGGGCCAGCTGTAGCCTCCAGACCAAGCTGGCTACCCACAGGGAACCTCCGAAATGGCCCCTAGAATGCGCACAGGGGCAGGGCTCGGTCCAAGCAGTTTCCATAGGTCTGTGCCCAGCTAGGAGCTGCTGGAGGAAGCTGGGAGCAGTTGTGGTTCTGGGCTTATCCATCCCGGTTCCAAAATGGCTCCCAAACAGTTGTGTTCTCCCATGGGAGGACTGAGTCCGCTGCACTCAGCTACCAAGCAGTTCAGTCTTCCAGGTCAGCTGCTCCTGTCCACTGCTGCACCCGCCCAATGCTGCCTCTCTCTGCAGAGGCCTCCGGGATTGCCAGCCGCCATGTCACCTTGATCGTGTGTCCTTAGGTTCGAACAGCTCCTCTCGCACAGTGGGTCCGGCTCTGGGCAAAGGTCCCGCCAGCTACCACCTTCTTCTTCGAGTTTTTCTTTTTACCCTTTCTGTGGGTTTAAATTCTCGCTTTAGATTCTTCCTGGGTCCAGGGGACACCCTTCTTTCTTGTCTTCCCCATGATGCTGTATTGCAGCATCTGGATTGTATCTCTCAAGAGAGGCTGTTTACTCTGCTGCTTATTGTTCCGCCATCTTCCTGGAAGTCCCCAGCCAGCCTTTAAAAAAATTTTTTTTTTTGTACTTAATTTTGACTCAGGTCTTGCTAAGTCACTAAATCACCCTGACTGGACTCAATTTGTGATCCTCTTGCCTCATCTTCCCAGAGGGCACCATGACAACTGACATAGAAACAGTAATTCTTATTGGCGCTTGTACTATTAATCATATTTTCTGGTATCTCTTGTTTTCATAATTCCTTTTAGGGTGGTATCATTTTATTGAGATACAAACTGTGTAGTTCACTCACTAAAAGTGTATATATAGTTCAGTGGTTTTAATGTACTCAAAGTATGCAGCCTATCACCATAGCCATTTTAGGACGTAGATCATTAAAGAAACTCTAAGCCCTTTAACAGTATACGCTTAATTCCTTCCTCCTTCATTTTGTAAACTACTACTAATCAGTTGTTTTGGGTCCCTGTAGACTTACTTGCTGAACAGTTTCTATCAGTGGAATCATGCAATATGTGATTCTTTGTGACTGGCTTCTTTGACCTAGCAGAATGATTTTTCCCCCACTTTGGTAGTGCTGGGATTGAACCGAGGCAAGTGTTCGACCACTGAGCTATATCCCCAGTCCTATCAGAATGTTTTGAAAGTTCATCCATGCTACAGCAGGCACTAGTACTTCATCTCTTTATTGCCAAATATGTTCCATTGTATGGATAAGCCACATATTGTTTACCCATTCATTATTAGTGGACATTTGAGTTGTTTATCTTTTTTGGCTGTTCTGCTCACTGCTGCTACAAATGTTTTTAAGCAAGTTTTTGTGTGGGCATAGGTTTTCATTTCTCTTGGGTGTATATCTAGGACTGGAGTTTCTGGATCATGTGGTAGACCCTGTGTTGAACCCTTTGAGAAACTGCCAGACTTTCCAAAGTCGCTGTTTTACATTCCCACTGGCAGTTTATGAGTGTAACATCCTCACCAACACTTCTTTTTGTGTTTTTGATTAGTAGTGTTTCTGTAAACGTGACACACTTTGCCTTGTGTTTGTCCTGGTGTTTTTGTGATTTCCTGCATGCTGTGTTCATTTATGAATAGAACACTTAGATCATTGGCAAACTGGGAGGTTAATTCTCTGAGCTGGTATGGGTGGTATCACTCAAAATTACTTACTGGTCTAAGCCAGTATTTTGTGTCTAAAAAATTGTTTACGAACTTTTGATTTTTGTTCTAGAACTCAAACCAAGTCCTAGGCATGCTAAGTGTGGCACACCCTTAGCCCTGCAAACACTTTTAATATATTATTTGTCTCAATAATTGTTCACAAATTTTAGAAGAATGCTGTTAGTATATACCTAACTTGAAGAAAGTTTGTCAGTAATACTTGGGCAAGTCAAATCATGTGTTAGTTTGGTTGAAGAAGTTAAAATGGACTTACTAAGCATTAGTGACACTCCCTTTCATCAATGAATTGTTGTTAAAAATATCCAAATAATAAACTGGGTGTGGAGGCACATGCCTGTAATCCTGCACTCAGGAGGCTGAAACAAGAAGATTGTTGCAAGTTTGGTATCAACCTGGGATACAAAGTGAGCTCAAAGCTAGCTTGAACTGCATAGTAAGACTCTGTCTTTAAAAAATGTGTGTGTGTGTGTGTGTGTGTGTGTATGTATGTATGTATGTGTATCTCCACGTACCATTGTGTTTGTCCTCAGGAAGTGATTTCAGTCCCAGTTGTCTTGAATGGGGATAGTAAAAACAAATTCTTGACTATTGGAATGGCCTATGGCCCTCTAAAGGACTACAGTATTTACACTGGTTCTGTATTAATGAAATTTTGTGGTTTGGGCGCAAGTGTGAGGAAGGATCTAAGAAGGTTCTTTAAGAGGGTGGTAATGAAAAGTAGCTTGAGAAAGTTTTCTGTTGCATAAATACTTGATAATGAGAGGTCATTTATTTAGTCAGACCTCATTCTCCACTGCTTAAAATTAAGACACAGAAGTACAATAACTTATTTCACTGACTACACCAGTGCCTACTGTGTGCCAGCTGCCCTAATATGTGAAAGGGGAAAACAAAATGAGAAAGATCCTTGGCTTCTTGTCAAATAGTGCGATTTCCACTTTCCTCCTTAGTTGGGGAGGTAAGTTCAAGGTGAGAACCCAAGGATGGGTGATCATGTCAGCCTGAGAGAGACATGGAGAGCCCAGAAAGATCCCTGAGTAAAGTTTTAGCCTGCCAAAGGTCTTCAGCAGAATGACTTGTGTGTGTGTGTGTGAGTCTGTATTTGTTTTGGCAGTACTAGAAATTGAACCTAGGGCTTTCACACGGAACCTACCCTAGCCCTTTTTTATTTTTGAGAATAAAATCTCAGTGACATTGGTCAATTGCCCAGGCTGGGGTAGAACTTGAGAGTCTCCTTCCTTCCCCACAACACACCTGGTTTAAAGGATTTTAGAACTGTTAAGTTGATTGTTCTTAATGCTGTTCTGAATTTAGCCTGGTTCTGGAGATTCTGGTTATGGCATAATGAGGATTTCATTTTAGGACACACCGCCATGGAGAAATTTTAGCATCAAACAGTAATTTCATTTTGCTTGTGGACATAAACCTGTTAAGTTACAAACATTCTCTACCTTTGCCAGTAGCCTAGAAATTAATTCATCCCAAACTTGGATTAAAACTCCCCTCCCCCATCACATTACTATGTCTTGCTCTTTTTTTTTTTTTTTTTTTTTTTTTTTGAGTTGAGGTGTTATGCTGCACAGGCTGGCCTTGAACACTAGGCTCAAATGATCTTCCTGCCAGTTTCCTGAGTAACTGTAACTATTACCTTCCAGTCTTAACTGGTCAGAATATTGTATATATTCTGTTTTTATAGGTGAGAGGAGAGTCACAGGTCAATCAGGGCTTGAAGAAAAAGGAGCAGAACTATCTGAAGCTAGTGGAAAGAATGAACAATGAACGTTAAACTTGGAAAAGAGCATATACTGAACATTTTCAAGTACAAGCAGTCATTGAAGTTTTGGATGTCAGAACTCATTTACCTGCAGAGCCAGACAGGTAAAGGGGTAGCGCTGATACATAGTTGTTGAACTGGAGAGTCTGTGTCTAGTTTAAAAAGGAACAGTTACCCATTATGCTCAGCTGATACATGTCATAAAGAACCATAAATCAAAATGAGACATTCTGATTTTTTTGTTCTTTTACTTTTTGTTTTCTTGGTATGTAGTTCAGGCTGGCCTTGAACTGTGTAGCACAGGCTGGTCTTTTTTTCTTTTTTGGTACCAGGGATCAAACTCACAATCTCACACTTGCCAGACAGGCTGGTCTTTAATTTGCAGCAATTATCCTGCCTCAGCCTCCTCTAAGTGCTGGAATTATAGGCAGGCAACACCACATCTGGCTCATTCTGATTTTTTTTTTTTTTTTTTTTTTTGAGACAGGTCTCATGTTGTTCAGACTAGTCTTGAGTTCACTACATAGCTCAGTCTGGCCTCAAACTTGAAGTGATCCTCCTGCCTCAGCATCCTGAGTGCTGGGATTATAGGTGTACGCCACCATATCTGACCAATTCTGATTTTTTTGAAAGAAGGGAGACTTCAGAGTTTTATGTAAACCCTCCAAAAGTTCTTTTTAAAAAACATTGAACAACAAATTAAAAGTCAAGAAAAAAACTGTGAACCAAAATTTAATTTCTACTACTACCAGTTTTGTGGTCTTCAGTGCATCAAACATTGACTAGTTGGCCCACTCAATACATGTTTCCAAATTCTAGGATTCTGTAATTAGGGTAGACAGACCATGAACAGGAATTGACTTATTTGTAAGACCCGACCACAATAAGAAGATTGGAAGGGAAGATAGAATTTGAAGACAAGGTTGTATAATTGTAGGACCATGCTTTTATGAATTGCTGATTAGAGTTGGTTTTCTCTAAAGTGAGATTCATGGCCTGTTACCTTGTCATTCATCTCTCAGTTGCTGGGGAGTTAGCAAGAGCAGTTAGTTGTTCATAGGATATCCAGTTTTGTTCAGTAAGATTCTGGACAGGTCACAAATACTTTTTTTCCCCTAGAATTGACTTGCTAGATCTTCTTTTACCCTCTAGAAAAATTAAACTAATAAGAGCAAGATCCTCCAAATCAATCCAGCTAAATAGTTCAGTGATTTTTCTCATGGTGATCCTGTCCCCTTAGATATACATCATCTCCCTGACATTAATTAATATATTAATTAATATATCAGATGTTCTGAAATACTATCGTGTAATAAATTAGATCTGAAGTTGTAGCATAGGAATTACCAGTAATCCTCCAAGAGCCTTGGACATCAGGAGAGGTAAATTCTCTAAGTTCTTTACTTTCTTGGTGCATAATTTGCTATTAATTTTAATTATATTTAATTATAGTTAAACCTTAATTTGGCATTATATGAATTTTTATGCACAGTAACATAATACATACTATTTTATTATAGCTGCTTTACCTATTTTTAGTTCATCAAATTTAAAATGAGAGTGATCTAAGAAAGACTCGGGTTGGTTAAGAATTCTTTACTTGCTGCTTACTTGCTTGTTCTTTGCTTCGACATATATTTTAGTAAATTTGCTTACTGGACCTCCATCATATGCTTAGGATAACTCAAATGTCCCTTCTAAATTCACTACTCTTTGGGCAACTAATTTTGAAAAACTTGATGTTTGCACCACTGTCAGTTTTTATCCATTTTTCTCAGATAAAGATGTGTGCCAGCTTCTGAAATGCCTGGGTGGTGTCACTGAGTGTGTCAGCTGTGTGCTTCCCCAGACAGCGCTGAACACCAGTGCTCAATCAGATGAAGGTTGTATAAATAGTTGTTGCATACTCGGAGGAAGAAAGGAGGAGTATTGAAAAATTGGGTCCCAGAAGTGAACTCTTACTTTTGTGTAATGATAATTAATGTTTCCTTCAATTGAGTAGACTTTGGACTCTTGTGCTTCTGGTTGTCCGTACTGAATTAACAGTCTTTAGGTTTGGCTGGGACGGGGGAAGGAGTTTGTATTTCATGTCATCCCCAAATTAATGAAGTAACCTGAGAACAGTGCTTTCTTAAGCTTGGACTTGAGGGTTGAGTTAGAGGATGGGCTATGAAAGGTGGAAATGTTCTCATTGGATCCAGGTAACTAGGAAGGAACAAAAATGTGAAGTCTCTCATTACAGTCTAAATGGCTTCAGTTCTTGGAAGTCTATGGAGTTTTCTAGGTTCTCTGGTCTGAAGTTTGCTACAGGGTGCTCCTGCCTGCCATTCTGCTTTTCTCTGTCTTCCCTTCCCCCTCCGCCTCCTAAATTAGATAAATTCCCATGTGCTCCCAGACGTCTCCATCTCTTGGTCCCCTGACAGAGCAATCATTTATCAAGTTGTTTCACGCGTTGTCGGGAAGGGGGGCCCTGGGGACTCAAGTTTGTTTCGTCTCTTTGTTGGAGCTCCACAGGATCGTCCAGCTTAGTCTCCAGCCAACTGCTGAGAGTTGCTGGACTCCAGGAGCAAATGTATAGGGGCTGTCTTTCATCTACTTGCTGTTACTTCAGCCTTTATTTTAAATTGCAGCTTATGGGGTGTCTCATCATCTTGTACTTACTTGCACACATGTACTGTCTTTTTTTTAAATACTGTCTTGATATGTATGTGATCATCTGAGATTTCTTTTTCATTGCAGATCTCCCCCATCCAATCATTGAAGATCTGGGAAAAGAATTTTATTTCTGTGCTATTCTTTGTGCATTTTCTGTTATTCCTTCATTACTACCTTACCTCTTCTTTATGTGATGTATGTTGTAGAGTAATAGAAATGAGGTGGTAATGGTAATGCAAAAGTTTTTCTGTGACCCTGGAATATTTCTCCACTGTACTTATTATGAAAAATTTCAAATAAACAGAAAAGTTGACAGATTTTTACATTATATTTGGGACATTAAAAGCAAACTTGCATGAATTGCAAACATGTAAAAGAAAAAAGCAAAACATAAAGTAATATCACAGTGCATTGTGAAGTTATTATGGAAGAAAATGAAAACAAAAATGCCCAGATGATGTTACAAGTAGTCTACATATCTGAAATAAGCCTGTTTTAACCAGAGTATGGCTTATCTTTATAGACAAAACTGAGTCCAGATCCTAAAGTTGTATGATAATGAGAATCATCAAGTTTACTCAGTAAGAAATTCTCCCTCCCTATTGGATGCTTTCAGTTGATCAGACTTGCCAATTGAAAAGCACTTTATAAAGAAAACTAATTATCCTTAGTGTTGTGGTTTGGTTTCTATATATGAAATGTCTTTGCAGCAAATTATTGACTTTCAGTATCAAAATGAGGCCAAAAAGTTTTCCAAATAAAATATGTACTTACTGTGATTTTCAGCCATAAAACTTCAGTGCATTATTTCTTACTGATCTTCTGCCGTAAAACTTAGTAAAATTATACATTGCTAAGAGAAAGTTATTTTTTTCCGCTTGTATCAACAGTACTATTCAAGTATCATCTATATTTTCTTCTATTTCATATCAAGACTACGAAAACAAAGAGACCTTGTAAAACCTGAAAGTTTGGTATGTACTGCCTATCATGTAACTATCCTAGCAGTGAGTAAAACATACAAATTTTTTTGGAGCCTAAGTTCTATGGGATGTGATGGGAGGTATTAGAACACTCTATTCTCTTCACATTTTAGAGCAAAGATTGCCAAACACTTCTGTGAAGGCTTGTATGTTGCATATTTTAGGCTATGTGTACCAGACAGTTTCAATCACAGTTATTCAATTTTGGTACAGAAATAAATGGGGACAGTTGTGTTAAGATAAATATTTATAATAACAAATGATGGGCCAGAGTACACTGACCCTAATCTAAGTTGCGAAGAACCAAACATTAGCTCATATTTTTTTTTAAATCCACAGATTAATACAACAAAAATCAATGGACAAGCCAGCTGTTTTAGAGAAATATTGGCCAAGTGGATGTTGAAGAGTTACTATTCTATATAGGCATCCCAGTGAAACACTGAGCAAATGATATGAACAATCTTTAAAAGATCATACATCTGAAAAGATGTTCATCTGATTAGCAACAGTTACCTGTTAAAGTATTACCTGCTGGTGGGAAACAAGGTGCTGCTAATGGAAACGGTATTGATGCTTTAAAAAATAATCTGGAGGGCCAGGGATATCACTCAATGGCACAATGCCTGCCTGGCCAGCATGAGGTCCTGAATTCGATCCCCAGTTCCCAGCCCCCAAATCTGAAACACCAGTTATTCACAATAGAGCTTAATAAAATTACATATTGCTAAGAAGAAGGATTTTTCCCCTTACATTAACAGTACTAATTGAATATCACTGGTACTTCCTTCTGTTTCACATTGGGGAGAAATAGGTTCTTATTGGGATAAGAAATGAGAAATACATAAATATAGGATATTCTCTTTGCTCCAGTAATGCTCCTGCTGAGATTTTATCCCTTAGGTTCAAAACAACTAGTATTCAGTTGCATATATGCACAGAAGTTCATTACTGTACAGCATATTCATGAGTGGCAGACCCTGAAAAATACAGTAAAAGCCCATCAGTAGGGGAGTGGATGCACAGAACGTTCCCTGTACACCATTGAACATTATATTGCCTTTTAAAATAGTGAAATCGAGGAAGGAGGGGTGTAGTTCAGTGGTAGAACATGTGCTTAGCACATGTGGAAGCCCTGGGCTCCATCCCCAAGTTAAAAAAAAAAAAAACAGTAATAAAATTAAACCATAGTACTTGATTTGGAAGGATTACATAGGGTAGTGAGAAAAACAATACACAGAGAAAAATGGGTAGTATTAGTCTCTCAAGAAAAGGCCTATCTTGGCTGGGAGTATAACTCAGTGTTATAGTGCTTGCCTAGCAGGCACAAAGCTCTGGATTCAATTCCCAGCAAGCACTGCTTAAAAAAAAAAGCCTACTCTTCCCTGTTAATATATATGTCTGAATGTATGTATAACTGTATATGATTACACTTGCTTGTTAACTTAGGGAGTTACTGATGTAGGCGATAAAGAAAAAATTCTATATAAAATCCCAAGAATGAATATTATGATTGCTTTAAATTTTGTAAAACTGCACGAGTATGTGTGTCCGTGTGTATCTATTAATTTACTGCAGTTTTTTAAAAAAAGAAAAACAAATTGCAGCTTGTCAGAGGGCTTTCTAGCTCCCACTTGATGTCATGAGCTACATTGGTCTTTACAACTATTTGGTTTTTTTCCCTGTTGACTGAAAAATTGAAATGTTTTCCCATTTTTTAATAGCACACACACAAAATTAACAAAAAGACTGAAAATGCCTCGGAGAAATTACTCACTTTCGGTCAAACAACTTGTGAAATTTGATCTGAGTGCAGGTCTGTTTTACACTTTCCTCCGTACACTGTGCTTTTACCTGATGCTCCAGGGCTTCTCTGTTGATGTGATACCTAGTCCTTTGCAAAGTATAGCTTTTTCGTGTGTGTGTGTGTGAAGAAATGAGAGGGAGGAGATGTAAGGAAAAGAAGAAAAATTTTGACTTTTTGTTTTTTTGAGACAGGGTCTTGCTATGCAGTTCAGGCTGGCTTAGAGCTCGCTGTGTCAGCCAGGCTGACCTTGAACTCATAAGGCTCCTCCTGCCTCAATCTCTGGAGTGCTGGAATTACAGGCAGGTTCCACCATGCCCTGTGTTACTTCTGTAGTCTCAACAGATTGATTAGGAATGGAGATTGAGTTTCTACCACTTCATCTATACCCACTCAGCCCCACCCTTCCCATGTCCCTCTCAGCATGACAGTTACACATTCATTGATGTACCCTATGTTTTCTGGCACATTTATTTATTAACTGAATATCCAAAGAAATTAGTATCTTACATATCTTTATTATGTTTCTAATTTCATAGTTATTCAGAGAATTTTGGGGGCATGTTGAAGCAGTATGTATTGAGGTAGCAAGTCTTGTGTTTTGTTGGGTGTCTGGATAACACAAGGTGTGGATGTTTAGAACTTTTCTGCTGGCAGGAAGTGAGACATATGGAAAGCACAAGTATGATAGTGCATGCCAATGATAATCTTACAAATAGAGCCTCTTAAACTTTATGTTATCAAGTTATTTGTGTTATGTAGTATGGCTCTTCAAAACCCATCACCATTATTTGTATAGAATAAGGTATCATCTGTTCAAATCTGATGAAAGCTTTCATTTCAAAAGTCCCAGGGAGTTTCACATGGATTTAATGGCTTCCTGTGTCTAATTCTGTGAAGCATACAACCCAAATAGATGTTCTTTTTGAGGATGTGACTAGAGGATAAGTTAGTTGATGTCTCAGTCCTGGATATTTAAGTAGAATATCTTTCAGTTTAAATAACTTACATCAAGTTTGAAGAATTTTACAAGTTTAAGATATTCAGTAAAGAATTGTTTGGCTCAAGTCCTTTATGAAACAATACTTCATAGAGATGTGATTGATACAACCCTCTTTGAAGTAAGAATTTTATAGAAAAAGCTGTATAAGGAGTTCATAGCAGGCCAGTGCTTTCAGGAGAGAATTTGGATACTCTGAACCTCTGCAAAAGGCATGACAGACCTCTTGACCGACCTAACTTTTTTGGTCAATATTTTCTACTTGGAATCAAGCCTTCCTTGCTTTAAACTTTCAAATTGAGGGGAACTAATTGCATTATCAAAGGCTGTACCATTGTGGATTCAGAGGAAGATGCAAGGACTAAATGGGAGTTAGAAAAAGAACCCCAAAACAATATTAAATTAGAGAATTTTGAGTGCAATATCAGAACTTTTCCCCCTGTAACACTGCTTAGTGTTGGTGCTCACAGGATCCATGCTGAGGGAGGCTAGTTAAAATGCAGAACACTGGCTTCAGCTGAGATACTGTGGTCCTGCAGACTTGTCAGTTTGCATTTTTATAAATACCCTATGTGAGATGATTTAGGTTCACAGACCACACATTGAGAAATAATTTCTCCTAAACATTTCTAAACTTTTTTTTTTTTTGCGGGGGGGTTACTGGGGGGTCGAACTCAGGACCTTGTGCTTGCCAAGCAGGTGCTTGTGCTGCTGAGCTGAATCCCTGGCCCAACATTTCTAAACTTAATGTCTTTGTGTTTGGGGGTGTTAGTATCTTTTTGTTGTTTTGTTTTGGGTTGTGTGGAGGTGGGGTGGTGGTGGTGGTGGTGTTTTTGTTGCGCATCAAACTCGGGGCCCTGAGCTGGGCATGTTGGTGAATGCCTATTAATCCCACTACTTGGAGGTTGAGGCAGGGTCATTGTGGGCTCTGTAGTAGTTTCAAGGCCAGCCTGAAGTGTATCAAAACAAAACAAAACAAAAACAAAAATTTCAGGGCCTCACATTTGCTAGACAAGCGTTCTACTACTGAGCTAAATCCTCAACTCCATTATGAGTTTTTGGAACAGGAGGTTGATTAATTGAGTGATGCAGTCTTGGACTATAACAGATCTATAAACTAGAGAAGCAACGAGTTGAAAAAGTCATCACTGTAATCACTGCAGTGCCGTGGCCAAACCCCAAGTGTCTTAATAACCATTTTAGTATTATTCCTAGTATATTAGTAAAACAATCTGGTATTTACTTTAATAACTAGGTTTATAAAAGTAGTTTTAAAGTTTATAGAAACATGGGAAAATGATGTTTCTGTCTTGCTTTTTTAACAGACAAAAATGGAACATTTTTCCTTTAATACAGTACTCATGATGAATAGCACTACTGTTTCTCACTTCATCGTTGTGTGTGCACCATTATGTGCGTGTCTCTCTCTCTGTCTCTTGTGTGTGTGTTGCTGAGGATCTAATCCAGAGCCTGCTGTGTGCTAGACAAGCACTGTACTACTGAGCTACAATCCTCAACCCTTACTTCTTCTGATTGTTCCTTGTCCTTTTCTGTTGAATATTAGGCTTTCCTGTTGAGTTTAAAAAACTTCCTGTGTACCAGACAACCATATATCCTATGTTGTAATGTCTTTTTTTTTTTTTTTTTTTTTTTTTTTTGCGGCACCGGGGATTGAACTCACAACCTCGCGCCTGCCAGGGCAGGCACTTAAGGCACTGAGCCAAACTCCCAGCCCTGGTTTTTTTTTTTGAGGCAGGGTCGCACTATGCAGCTCAGGCCGGCCTTGCACTCGCGTTGTAGCCCAAGCTGGCCTCGAACTCACAACGCTCCACCTACCTTAGCCTCCTGAGTGCTGGGATTAAAGGCGTGCGCCACCACGCCTGGCTTGTAATGTCTTACTAGTATTTGCCTTTACATTTTATTTATATGTTATAGCAGATCTCTGAAGTTTTCTTGTTTGGCCAGAACACTTAGATCTATCTTGTTTCAGTGTCTTCAATTTGCAGGTTTAATTTTATTTACTTTTTTTTTTTTTTTTTTTTTTTTTTTTTTTTTTTTTTTGGTGGTACTCAGGATTGAACCCAGTGCCTCAGTACATCCTCTGCCACTAAGCTGCATCCCCAACACCTAATTGAATTTCTTACATCAGAAATTTTTTCCTGGTGTAAGATTGGAATTGAATGTTTTCCAGCCAGTTAATCAATTGTGCCAGATCATTCATTGAGGCTTTTTTGAATAGTTTGAGAATCCCCAATGTGTATATAAGTAGAAATGTGTGTTGTGTTAATTTTTTCCTAGGTCACTACTATCCTACTTAAGTTATAAGTTTCATAGGATAGGTTTTCATATCATATGATACTTATTTGCTTTCATTTACATGTCATAACAGTGCTTTAAAAATTACCAGATGAGGGCCAGGGATTTAGCTCAGAGACACAGGCGCTTGCCTGGCAAGTGCAAGGTTGTGAGTTCAGCCCCTGGTACAGAAAAACCCCAACCAACCAAACAAAAAAATTACTAGATGATAATAGTGAATGAAGTGCTCTTATAAAGTTATTTAAATTTTTGCTTAATAACTAACTCATTACTGTTAATGGGATTTTACTGATACTTTGCTCATACGCTTCATATTTTAAACTGGATTTTGGAATAACTTTTCTTTTCTTTTCTTTTTTTTTTTTTTGTGGCACCGGGGATCAAACTCACAACCTAGCGCCTGCCAGACAGGCACTTAAGCCACTGAACCAAACTCCCAGCCCTAGTTTTTTGAGGCAGGGTCGCACTGTGTAGCTCAGGCCGGCCTTGCGCTCGCGTTGTAGCCCAAGCTGGCCTCGAACTCACAATGCTCCCCCTACCTCAGCCTCCTGAGTGCTGGGATTAAAGGCGAGCACCACCACGCCCGGCCCTACCTTGCTTTCTTAAAAATAAACAAAATTCACCAGTGATTTAGCTCAGTGGCCTAAGGTAGTGAGTTCAATCCCCGGTACCAAAAAAACCCAAAACACTTCTTATCTAACCATTCTACAAATCCTTATATCTATAATACATGGAGGGGTGCAGACAGAAAGCTGGGTATCAGTTTAGAAGTGGTATGCTTTTAGGTAGGCTTTGCACATTTAACTTTGCTGCTTGCTGATGTTAGTGGTACAGTTTCCCTATTAAGATTGTTTGACTGTAACTTGTAGTAATTGTAATCATATATTACTTGGTTTTATTATCTTTGAAATTATTCTTAGGAGAATTTGAAAGGATCAAAGGTACAGTCCCTTTCAGCAACACGACTTTTACAGATTCCCAAGGGGAGATGGTCGGAGAGCTCTGATGGTGAGGAGACCAAGGTCACGCTCCTTCCCAAGTGTTCACTCACCTCTATATCTGACCCAGACGAGAGGGTAAATAGTACCACTTCACAGACTGACTTCTGTGCAATTCCTTTGATGCCTGGCTTTAGCATAATACTCAGAATGAAGCAGTCAGAAACTATTTTACAGCTGTCACCCTCCCTGTGGTTCTGAGGACCCTGGCTTCTGGGCAGCGCCATGCTCCTCCTGCCTGATACCTGGAACCCTTTAGGGTGCATCCTCTATGACAGGAGGTAAGCACAGGAGGAAATGTGTGAAAGTTATAAAAACATAAAGCTTCAGATCAGGAAAGCATTTTGAAATCTGGGGGGAAAGAGAATGCAATAAGGCCATAAAGTAAAGTAGAACTTGATGACCAAAATGTAAATCATTTAGAGAGTACACTGTCATCTTTTTGAGCACTAAAATGTAGGCTTATCCTGATCTTCCAGGTACTCACACACACAAGGCACATGTGCACACTAATGCTGGTGTTTTCCTTAGGACCACAATGCAGTCTGCCTCTGCTCAGGTGGTCTCCCAGGAAGATGAGGTTGGTCATCTTCCTTCAGGCACTGGTAGTGTCTTTTTACAGTCTACTTCCATGGTTGATGCAGACAGTTGCGGGCAGATGCAGTGAGTGTCAGTTTATCAGCTGGCATCTGAAGCACTAGGTGATACATGATTAAGCAACTCTGAATTTGAGATTGCTGGGTTGGTGAGAAGTACTAAATACCTTTGAACTGTCACTGTCCCTATTGTAAGATTTCTCATAGGGGAAATAATATAAAGTGAGCAGTAGTAATATAGTGTCCTCTTCACCAAACTAAATCCTGCCCAGAACTAATCCCTGGAAGAACTAGTCAGGGCAAGCTAAGGCTTATCCTAAAATAGATGTTTTCTGACTACACAAAATCAAAGTGTTAGTGAAAACTGCCAGTAGGAAGCGCACTTGAGGATACTGTATTATATCAGGATGGTATCGATACTTTCCTAAGAAGGTAACACAAACAGTAACTCAGTAGCTGTACTAAAAAATAATATTCTAAACTGGGCCTGGTGGCACAGTTCTATAAACTTAGTACTTTGAGAGGCTGAGGCAAAAGAATCCCAATTTCAAGCCCAGGGTGGGCAATTTAGAACACCTTCTCAAAATACAAAATAAAAAAGTGGGCCAGGAGTATAGCTCAGTGTAAACACCCTTGGTTCAACCTTTAGTAATGGGGTAGGGAAGAATCCACAGAAACAACACCAGGTATCTATATGTAAGATGTGGAAGCGTATGAGGGATTGTTTTTGGAGATAAGGTCTTGCCTTGGCTGGTAAGGGAAGTCGCCTGATTTAAAAGCAGTGATCTCAGTCAGTCGATCTGCCTCTCTCTCATTTTCTTTCAGAGGGGTGGTTTCACCATGTAGCTCACAGTGTGTGGCCTGATCTTTCTGTGTAACCCAGGCCTGCCTTGAACTTGCAATCCTTCTTTACTCAGTCTCTCTCTAGTTCTGTGATTTCAAGTGTGTGACACGACACCCAGTTTAAAAAAAGTAATTTCCTATTGAAATGATTTAACCTTTGATTTTTCGCACAGCTCAACTTTTTATCTATGTTAATGTTCTTAAATGCTACCTATTAACAATTAGGATTTGTTAGGCTGTTCATATGCCACGTAAGACTTAACTGTCACATGTAAGGGAAGCGTTATAATTTATAACCTAAAATTTACAGGTTTTCATTTCCTTCAAGAGAATTAGAGACCACACCAGGTTTGTTTCTAGCTGGAGCTTTACTTTTCAGTGTATGTACTGCCAAAGTGAGCACAAAGTTTGCTTTTCAGACTACTACAATGTCTGTACATTCACCACATTGCCAGTAGCACCTAGGTGCTTCTTATAGTGCCTTACTCCACTCCAGTTCTAGATGGATTAAAATCTGCCTTTGAAGTTCTCCAAGCTATGTTTAAACATCATGGAAGAGTTAAAGTTATTGTGCCTGGGCACTATCCCCAAAGATTTTTGTTTTGTTTTTTTGAGACAGGGTCTCATTATGTACTCTAGGCTGCCTTTAAGCTAAGTAGCTAGACTGACCTTGAACTTGCAGTTATTCTTCACCCTGCCCTCCAGTTTTTACTTTCAGATAGTCTTGCAAAATTGCCCAGGCCGGACTCTAACTTGTGATCCTCCTGCCTCAGCCTCCCATGGTACAGGGATTAAGGCAGGAGATCAGGGTGTAGCCAGCCATCTTGACAGGAGGGTATGTCAGTCACAAAGATCCAGGAGATGTGTGCCTAAGGCACACACTTGGGACCAGTATGTTCTTGATAGGACCACTGAGATTTTTACCGTGGATGGAACTCTCAACCTCACTCTTCTTGCCAGCTATATCCCTGGCCCCAAGGACCACTGAGATTTGATGTCAGCCTGAAGTGTGGGGGGATACAAAAGACAGCAGCCATTAACCTCATGACCACTGTGCTCTGTTTTTCATAGTGGTCTGCTGTGCCAGAGACCTGCAGAATGTATTTCTTTTCCTATCTTTACCTTGCTACCTTTTTTGCTTGTCTTGACCAAGTTTTTTGTTTAGGACAGCAAGGACCTAGAATGAATCTCTAGAAGGAGTCCCCAGCATCCCAGAACCCCAGTAACAGGATTACTGGTTTCTGCTACCTTCTTTTACTCGCCATTTAAGTGTTAATATTTACTCTCTGGTGCATTCTTCTATCACTTTGGGAGGCAAAACCTCTGAAAGTATCAAAAGACCATAACTTGATACAAACCTGTCTTTTCTCTACACTGCTTATTGTATGCTTTCGTCTGTTTCTCAGATGCTTATGGGAAAATTTTAATCCTCAAACTTAAGCTCGTCTCAAATCTTAGTTAAATAGTCTCCATCTAGTTAAGACACTCTTAGTTCTCTCAGTTTACTTAATATGCATCTAATTTGGAAGCCATTTTTATTTCCTAATGTTTTTATCTATTTCTTGTTCCATACCTTAGCTTCTCTTGCTTAGACAGTGTTGTTGTGGTAAGGTTATCAAATGTGAATCATACCAATCTGCTCTAGACCACTGTCAGTGTTTCATTTTGGTTGTTTATCTACATAGTCACATTCTTTTTTTTTTTTTTTTTTTGCGGCACCGGGGATTGAACTCACAGCCTCACACCTGCCAGGGCAGGTGCTTAAGCCGCTGAGCCAAACTCCCGGCCCTGGTTTTTTGAGGCAGGGTCGCGCTATGTAGCTCAGGCCGGCCTTGTGCTCGCGTTGTATCCCAAGCCGGCCTCAAACTCACAACGCTCCGCCTACCTCAGCCTCCCGAGTGCTGGGATTACAGGCGTGCGCTACCACGCCCGGCTCATAGTCACATTCTTTTTTTTTTTTTTTTTTTTTTTTTTT
>RJWM01011503.1:0-59539 GCA_004363535.1 Dasyprocta punctata
CAAACATAGCACTCCTCTCAATAGAGAACAAAGTAAGCCTAAAAAGTACACAATATTTAAAAAATATTATTGGTGAGTTTCCTTCCTTTAAAGCTAGGATAGTGTTATAATAAATTGTGGCTTTGGGATAAGTAAAATAACTGACAGTGTCATGATTTTTAATAAGCTATATTTATTTCATTATTTTTCAACTACTTTGACTTTGTAGGAAAAAATTAACCATTTAAAAATTAATAGCTGGGTGTTGTGGCTTGCGCCTGTAATCCCAGCACTTGGGAGGCTGAGGAAGGAGGATGGCTGTGAGTTCGAGACCAGCCAGGACTACTTAATGAGTTCAAGGCCAGCCTGAACTACAGGGTGAGACCCTGTTTCAAAAAACAAAAGACAAACAACAACAACAACAACAACAACAAAAAGTTAGCGACAGTGTTTATATCGGACATGCATGTTCTCTGCCCTGGCTTGGCTGAGTTCTCAACTTTTTCAACAGGAAGATCCCAAGATTTGGTATATTTTGTCCCAATTATGGATATTTACTTTTTCTATGAATTTGTACAGAGATTTCTCCCCCAGAAACTGTGCCGAATCTGGAAAAAACATGCTGTGCGATGAAGCCTCCAAATGCCTCTCTGGATGCGAACTTTGGTAAACAAAGTCTTGCTAAAATGCTCTATGAGAAAGTAAAGGAAAAACAGAGAGGTTCACAAAATGAAAGGTTCTAGCTCTGTGCGTGAGAAATTTGTCTCGGGAGCTCATGGTGACAAAACTCCCTCTGGACATCAATCCAGGGACAAGCAGTAAACCCCAGGATCTTCAGCCTGCGGGACTCGGGCTTTGCCGCCGGCTGGAGGTGCGGATTGATCAGCGAGCGTGGCGGGTGCCCTCTGCTGGTAGCTGGTGCACAGGGTGAGCTTCCCACAAGCAGTCAACAGAGGCGAAATCACCCCAATTCTCCACCCCTAGGTCTCTGATGAAGGCCCCGCTGGGGACACTGTACTAGATAGAGCTTTGCCTGTCTCCTTTCATAAGACATGCCTTAGATCTTGACTCGGAAAAGAAAGAAATCATCATGTTTTTGAGCTATCTGGGAAGGATGGCTTCTAAGTCACGCCATAAAGACAGGACCAACTTCAGATTTCATGAGAAAATGCAAAAGAGCGAGGCAGCGATTCCCACCATCACATTCTCCAGAAGATCTTCAGCCTGCTCGGGACCAGGCACTGCAGTGCTGCTGGGGAGACGTCTGTCTTGGATAAGTTACTCCCTAGCCTGCATCACAACCAGGAACAATTGGAGCAGAAAGGAAAGAAGACATTTACCAGGCTTGTTCTGTTTGTGAATTGCCCAGGGCTACTTCTAAGAATTCAGGAGCTATGAATGAATGACTTAAAAAGATTTCTGCAAAGAAACAGTAACTGAAGCTGGTTATAACCATACAACAGCATGTGAATAAGAGTCTAAGTGGCGCTTGTATTATTAGTAGGAATTCTTCTTACAGCCTTTTGCCTGTGTGATCGGAGCCTATAAAAGTTAACCATATATGTGACATCTCAAAACTGTGAGGGTGAGGATTTGAAATTCGAATGTCTTCCATTAAAATTTTCTCACTGAAAAATATAGGCATTTTTTCAGCTTAGAAAAATGAAATATTAATATTCAACCACTTGTTGGCTTTTCTGTAGTGACAAAGTTTACTGGTAATAGGCTATCAGGAGGCTATGAGGTAAAATATAGGTTTTGAAACAGACAAACTATTTCCTCAAGGTAAGGTGACATTTTAACAAGAAGTGAAAGAAAAGTAGATTTCACTTACTACTATGGAGTCAAATTGCAGATGTTCAGAAGCAGTTCTATTATTATTTTTCCAAGTTGTGCAAGATAGATGAAAACAGACAACACTATTAAGGTATTAGAACTTGATTTTTTCAGGTCATTGCTCTTTTGTAAGGAAGGAAGATCATTTGTGCTCATTCCAGGTAAGAAGAGAATTCAGCAAAGACAGAACTTAGGAAAAAGAAACAAAAATGAATCCATGACCCATTATATGATGCCTATAAAGTAAAGATATTACCTTATTTAATCCACCCATCAATTTGGTGTGAGCAGTACTATCAACCCCCTTGATGAACGAAGAAAGAAGGACTCGGGACTCTGAGAGATGAATTACACATCTAGGATGCACAGTGACAGAGTAGTATTTGAATCCTGAGCGTTGAGGGATGCCATCTTTCCCTCTCCAATTGTTGTGGAACCGTTGAGGTGCCCACAAGTCACGTCTGCCAGATCCCTGAACTCACTAAGGGCCTCTACCCTGCTCACCCAGTGCCTCACTCTTCTCTCCATTCCCCTCCTATGTTCCTTCTGTGTGTGCCTGGGTCACAGGCAAATATCCTGTCACTTGCATGTGTGTATCAAGGTCAAGGTTTGTGCAAGGATCCTGCAGGGCTGTGTTGCATCCAGATATTCATTAAAGAAACAAGGAATCGTCAGGCATTTGGTGTATGCCTATAATCCCACCTACATGGGAGACAGAGGCAGGAAGATTGCACATTTGATGAGGCCAACTCTGGTAATTTAGAGGGACACTATCTCAAAAAATAAGAAGAGTCATGGATGTATCTCAGGGGTGCAGCATCCCTGGGTTCTCTCCCCAATACTACAAAAGAGAGAGGAGGGAGGGAATGAGGAACATTAGGGATTCATCCCACTTTAGAGTGTATGGAGTATTGGGCTGGGCCCAGTGGAAACACAGGTCTGTTACTCATCTAACCTATTCTGGGCTCGGTTTTCTCCTAGCTTCTCTGAAATGGAGAATGTAATAGACTCTGTCCTGAGCTCAAATCTGACTCTGCTCCTTCCCATTTCTGACCCCTGGGCTAATCCCTTCCCAAAGTCAGGGTCTCACCCACCCCACAGCATTCTGAGCTCTGTTGGGCTGCACATGGAAAGAGTTTGTGTGACTATAAATGCAGAGTAGACTCATCCACATGCCCAGGCCACTAGCCAGTCTTCAACAAACCTTATTGTATTGCTTTAGACAGTTGATATAAACTACCACAATATATTCCACACCTCAGTTTACTGGTTAAAGAATGGGACTCAGGAACCAGAGTTCCTAGGGGAATTCCTACTCTGCTATTTAATGGTAATGTGACCTTAGAAAAATAATGTAGACCCTATGTTACAGAGATTCCTTTTCTATGATATGGCAATATATCCTTAGCAATAATATATTGTAGTAATAATTGTACCTTACAGATGTATTGTGAAGATTAAATGAGTAAATATACATGAAATGTAATGCCGGGTGTGGCAGCACACACCTGTAATCACAGTACTTGGGAGGCTGAGGCAATACAACTCCTAACCAAGGAAATCTGAACATTAGAGTCACAATGGTTAGATTTATGTACTTCCCTAAGGGATGGATGGAAGTTTGGGATTATTGGCATACCCCTTTTGAGATTTCCTATTACCTCATTAGGGATAGGCCATCCTCTCCCACCCACTAAGACTAAAACTAAAACCACTAAGACTAAAAATACTAAAACAAACACTACAGATTATCCACCAAGGTTAATGATGTCATCCATATGCCCTTGCTACCACTGAATCAATACTACCTAAGAGACTATATTTGCAGTCTTATTGATTGATCATAATTTGGACCCATGTTATACTTTCCTTATGATTTTGCTTTATAAAAAACTTCCTTTGAGAGGTGGGTTCCCTGGGAACCCATTCGGGACTTCTGCTGTCCCTTAGGAGCTTTTCTTTTTCCCTATTCCTTTTCCCAATAAATTTTTCTACTCTCAAAAGCAAACAAAAACAAAACAAACAAAAAAATAAAATGAAACAAAAAACAAAAACAAAAAACCAAGTGCAGGCCCACTGGGAAAGCAAATTTTCTTCAGTATATAAAGATATCTTGGAAGAAAATGCAAAGATCTCACTTCCTGAATGTTCCAGATATCTGCTGCCCAACACCATCTCAGAGGTGTGATTTCTTTCCTGCTGTCCGCAGGGTCTCATCATTGGGAAGTCCTGGGCCACCCTCTCCTTTCCCCTAAACTTATGGTGGTCTCTAAAGAGTTTGGCCCTCCTCACAGTTGAGCTACAAGCTATGTAGACGTGAGCTCCCAGTAAGTCCCCAGACCGTGGAAAACTTATTCTATGTGGGCCTCTCCAGAGCACCCGAGTTACCACATGGGACCAGTACTGGGAGTGAGAGTGGAGGACAGAACTGGAGTGAACCCCAGCACATCTTGGGGCATTCTCAGAAGTGTCTGGTGATCGCTCAAGGCAGCCATCTTCCCAGGGACCTGCCTCAGGGAGGGTGTGTGTGTGTGTGTGTGTGTGTGTGTGTGTGTGTGTGTGTGTGTTTAAATGACACAGTTCCAAAGACCCCCAATGGCATGGGGACCCACAGCCATTAAACTTCCCCTGCACTGGTGCAGTCACCCCCAACCAGTCGGTTTACAGCCCGAGGGCGACGCGCGCGCCCTCTGCCGGCAGGAGGTGCGCCGGAAGGGAGCATCGCGCCCAGTGGGCACCGTTGGTCACATGCCCTCGCTCGGCCCTCTCAAGATTGCAGTTAACTGTGCATAGTACAGCTCTTTAATAAAGAAAAGAAAAGAAACCAAAGTTTGCCAGTTCCTTTGTTTCTAGCTATGTTTGTATTTTACCAAAGTTGATAGCAGCCTGAAGTGATTCCGCGAGACCAGCGGTCACCACTCAGCGCAACGCTCCCTTCCCGCGCGCGGCCGGCCAGCAGGGGGTGCGCGCGCCGCCCTCGCGCTGCAAACCGAATTTTGTCCCGGGTGGGTGCAAATGCGCCTGCGCCTGGCCGGTTTAACAGCTATTGGCCTCTGCGGAGGGACGGTTTGCAACGGTTATTGAGCTTGGGACCCTTCTGGACTGCACCCAGGGTGAGGTGAATCTGGGAACGTGCAATATAGAGGAAAGCATGAGAGAGCTCAGATGTAGCTGAAGACATGGGCAGAAGAGGCTGAAGCCTGAAGGAAGTCCCTCTGGCCAAATTTAGCATCAAAAGAATGATAGTAACGGTTAAAACTCAGGAAATGAAATTGTAGTTTGTTGATCAGTCTGCCTAATTGGTAGACTAGAAAATCCTAACTTTCAAATGATGAATAAAGAAGAATGATGAAATTAGCAGCCTGTGGTAAAAGTGGCCTCAGGTTAGGCCATTTCCAGGAACTCTGCTCTGTGCAAGAAGGGTCACCAGGGGGCTCCAGTAGCTCTCGGTCCTCTGCATATTTCTGGGGTATTCCCGAGAAACCTTTACCTCCTGCTCAATCCATTTTACTATGCTTCTCCACCCCCCACCCTCCAGCAGTTACTCCTCCTCACTATAATGACCTTCATGGAGAACATGAGAGTGCAGGTCTAGGAAGACTCATGTGGAGCATTTGCAGGTGGATATCAGTAGCTGAGCAACCTGCGAGACGAGGCCGGAAGCACTGCAGCCGTCCTTCAAGAGGCGAGTCCTGCCTGTGGGCCTGTCTATGTGGATGTCTGAAGGGGCCTCTGGTGGTTCCACCTAGCAAAGGAAGGTCACGTAGGCTTCCTCAACCTTGAAGAACCGACGTTTGCATCGAGGACAGGATCCTGTAAAGAATGTCTGAGGAGGTCACAGGTCACTCACCAGACAGAAATTCCCTGGCTGGACAGCATCCCCAGGCAAGGCTGGTGTCCTTGTGCCCAGAGGGAAGATGCACACATAGAGTGACAAAGATGGAAACTCTTCAGTCTACAATGTGTTGTCAGGACCAATAGGTGACAGCTACCCAAAGCCTTTTTGACCCTCTCTGCCTCTTTTTCCAGGGTGCTTTGTTTGTCTGAAGAGATATTTTCACCAGTGATGGCTGGCTAGTCCCTTAGATGTGCCTGAAGGCCACTGGCCAGTCACGATTGTGGGGGCTTCCCTTCCTCCCAGACTGCATTCAGTGGGGAGAAATGACCGTCAGTCCAGCATTCACAACAGACATCTTGAACACTTGGCAGGTAGTGTGGTCCTGGGAGCTGCACCCATCAGCCATGGGACAAGCACAGCACCAGTGGTCAGTGTCACTATCAGCACTAAGTGATCAGTGGGCGCTTTGTTCACGTGTTCCCGACATCCTCCCAGATGTGGGACTGGCAGGGACTTGTGTCCTCACATGGAGGTCTGCTGCTGTGTTCCTAGCTTGAACATGTGTTACTATTGCACCGCCTTGAGAGGGGCCTGCACACCACTCTGATCTGCCTCAGTTTTCTTCGTCCATGGCTCTGTTCTTCGCGATGCCCCCTTCCTGTTGGACTGAGATCTTGTCTTACCCTCCTTTCTCTCTCCTCTTATATCAGAGGGGCTGCTCTATCTGTCCTCTAGACCAGCCTTCAACACATGGCTTTCATGGCACCTGGCCAAGATGCCTCCACTGAAGCCACATCTTTGTCACATGCTGGCTGTCCCTGCTGTCCCTATTGTTGAGAGAAGAAAGGAAGTTGGGGCAGCCCTAGGTGGGCCATTGAACTTGAGACCTGATCTGTGAAGCCAGATGGAAAAGTAGAAGCCAGGAGTAGAAGCCCTCACTCTGTACTGCACACCACACACCACAAATTGAGAAGCCGTTTTCTTCTGTCCTAGAGGACACAAGGGGGGGGGCCTGCAGGCATGTGGAAAGCTTGATGGTCAGACTTCCCCCAGTGGGATGATCGTGGGCGCACCAATGGAAGCATCTTCTCCTGCCCTGTGAGCGCATGCCCACACCTTCATATTTCCCTGCACATTTGGGGCAGTCCTATGGAGCCACATCCCTTCTTCCTACTTCGGAGGCTGACTGGAGATTCCTGTGGTGTTGGCCTTTGGTATTCTTGTCCTTCACCCAAGGCAGCACACAGGTGGCTAAGGACACAGGGGTTGTGGGAAATGAACACTACATGTAAGTCTTTGGTCAAAGACTTAGTGTGTGTGTGTGTGTGCAAGGATGCAGAGTTTCATAAGCTGTGTTGTATGTATTCCTGTAGAAATGCATTATGGAAAGAAAGTGAAATGTTGAGATAATTGAACCTTCCAGCAGGTGCAGTGCAAAGCCTAGAAATGGATGAGGGAGGAATGATTTTGAGACTTCAGACCTCCACGGAGTGATGTGAGGCTGGCCAGGAAACACCCTGGGAATGGCGGATGTGGAACCTTTCCAGGCTGAGTCCAGAGCTTGGGTTCCTAAATCTCTTCCCCCATTTAGATGCCTGACTGCAGTGCTCCCAGCTAATTTCTGAAACTGTTGACAGATGCTTTTGCTAGTTATGAACAGAGCCTCCCTCAGAGCCCCACCAGAAACAGAATTGTCTGGGGAGTCTCCGTGCAGGTGTGCACTGCTACTAGAGTCTGGGTGTCTAGAAGAGTGTGGGGTGAAGGACCGTTTCAGGATATTGGTGGGAGGCACTTTTCAGGGATGCATGATGGGGGTGGGAGAGGCGTCCACATGAGACTGATGTCTTTGCTCAGTGCCATCAAGGCAGCTCTGATTGGTGGTGGTCTGGCTCTCTGCTTACAGCTTCACATGCTGGCTTGCTCTTTTTGTCCTCCCCACTCCTCAGTGCATTGTGATCCTGAATCAATCGCCTCATCCTGGTGTTTTCTTTTCCCTTTATGGAGCCTCTGACAAGCACTGGGGCTGTGTCCCTAGAGTCCACTGATCGCTGGTTCTATGAAAGGTGACTCATGCTATAGCAGGAGGCCGTGGGTAGCAGAGAAGATGGCAGCCTTCAGCACAGATGCTGACACTGAGACTGGCTAGCTGTCTCAGCACCACCCTAGGTGTGACCCTCCTCTTGCTAGTCACAGTATCCCAATGGGGACCACTGAGTTGGCAGGATGTGGTCACATCCCCTTTCTGGACAGGGGATGTCAGTAGCAGGGAGACTTGGACTCCCAGGGGCTTGATTTATATGATCCTCACCATGGCCCTGAATCACTGCTTCATGGGTTTTTCTTGAATTCACTCCAGAGAAGCTTTGAAGTTTGCAGAGACTGGAGAGGCAATCCCTGATGGGCTTCCTCTTCAGAAGGTCACATTTTGTCTTATCCATAGGGACAGTCATGCTGACTGATCCTCCTGGGTTCTGTTACCTGGATCTTTTGGTCTCCTTCCTTCTCACCAGTGACTAGACACTGACGCATATGCCTCACTGGACCCTTGCTCCTTCCCTCTCCTGGGCATGAGGCCCTTCCCTGAGTAGGGCTCATCACTCCTGCCTCCCTTTGGGGTGCCCTCCTTTATGTCTGCTGGCATCCTCTGTGTGGAGCTGGTGATAGATTGTTGTTGTTTGTCATGTTTCCCAAGGTGAGGGGCTGCGCAGTCCATAGGCAATATAGAGAAATTGTGTTCCTTGGTGTTCATCAGCCTGCCCCAACACATGCAATCCCCTGAAGGATGAATGTCAGGGGAAGTTGCATCCCAAGTGTGTGGTATGTGATGCCAGTCAAGAAGTAGGGTCCTGTCCTGGTCCTTTTGGACTGCTGTAACAAAGCACTTCAGGCTGGGTAACTACTAAACAGCAGAAACTTGCTGCTTCCCATCCTGGAGTCTGGGCAGTCCACGGTGAAGAAAATCACATTGTTTTGGGAGAGGACCAGGATCTCCTAGACAGCACCTCCTATTTGAGTTCCTCAGGCAGAAGGGCAAAAGCGCTCACCACATCCTCCACACCAAGTGCACTAATCCCACATCTGTGGTTGGAGCTCTCATGCCACGGTTTTCCAAAGAAGATGGAGGCCTTGGTGATGGTAGAGGCAGCAGGTGCAGAGCCATCTTCCATCAGGCTTTGTGGCTAAGGCATGAATGCTAGTCTGTATCTAATGCCTGCCTCCTCCCCTGCATGTTTTTGTTGTAGTGATGAGTTCCTCTTTCAGGACAATACCAGTGTGCCTTTATTGAGTTTCAGTAGTGCTTGGGAGTACTGTCATGGGGAAAGTCAGTTATAGTGGTTCATACCTATGATCCTAGCACTCTGGGAGGCTAAGGCCAGATGAGGATTGCAAGTTCAAGCCCAGCCTGGGTGATTAGCAACCCAGGCATCCTATCTCCATATTGTAACTGCCTGAAGCCCTTACATAGTCCCATTCTCTAAAGCATGCTACTGCCTAGCTGACAGTGTAGGAGAATGTAAGGACCTGATATCAGTTCCTGGCCGTGTCAGAGCTCTGGGACACTCATGAAGGACCCTTGATGATCCCTAAGGGGCGTAAATGTTATGGGAGCCATATCTCACTTTGATGCAGTTCAGCCCAGGCAAATACACACATGTATACATGTGCGCGCGCGCACACACACACACACACACACACACTATAATTCCTCCTTAATCCACTTGTAACCCTAATAATAGATGGGTACTTTTTCTTCCTTAGAGAGATACCAGCTTAGAAACCATCTCAATTCACACATCTGAATTCTTCACATTGTAACCTATGCTGAGAAAAATATCCTGGCAGTTTGGAAAGCAGGCCAGCTTAGTGAGGCTGGAGGCCTTAATGCACAGGCAGGAGCTCCCCAATGCAGTATAGTGTAGTTTCCCACATCCCCTTCAGCTTTCTTTTGTCTTTAGGCTCACAACCTTGGGAAAGCGAGACACAAGGCAGGGCAGGGACTGCCAAAGGCCAGGGGTGGTGAGAGTGTCATATCTGTGCCTAGAACAGAGTAGGGGCCATTATTTGTTTGTCCTTTTCATAGAGGACAGGAGACAGCTGAAGCCAGGTGGGGTTCCATGATTTCTAGTCTCCATCCTGAAGGCCCAGATTAGCCCATGTTTCTGGTTGGCATGAACTTGAACAAAGGTCTAGGTGGGTCAACCTCTGTCCTCAGTGTTGAGATGCAGTGGAGGCCTTGGACTCCTTCACCTGTGTTGTGTCTTTCAGACAAATGTGAAATGAACCTGCAATACGTGTATTTTTAATTTGTATTACTGCACGCATGTATACTACAGGTGTAATATAGATGCATATTAAAAAACTCTGCAAAGTTTTTAATAAACAAATTATCTTTGTTTTTTATTCAAGTTTTAAATCTTCTCTTCTTAAAATATCACTAAAAATAAGAAAATATATACATTAATAGTGTTTAAATAATAGGAATGATTGGCAATGGTTCATTTTTCCCTTAGAGATTTAATGTTTCATTTCCTGCCTTTAGTTTGAGATTAGGATAAAATGTGCATATAAAAACCACATGAAAATTAATTCTCAATATTGTCCTTCTGTATTCGTGTACAGAAATAGGAGCTCTGTTATTTTGAAAGTGTAGGAATAATGGGTTAAAAATATGAGTCACTATTGTGTCTCTTCTCAGGGTACAGCAGGATGTCACCAGTTATAAATGTAGTTCATTGCCCCCACATCTGTATATAATTCCTTGCTAGTCATAATTCTCCTAGTAATGGCTTTATCTGTGATCTCTTGTGATTTAAAGTATGTGCCCACTAAAAGGAAAACTTTGGGGATATGAAATTTATAATTTTGAGGAAAATTATAAAGAATTCGAAGTCCCCAGTGTGAACCTATTTTGAGAACTACATCGGACTTTAAATAATCAGGAAGCCTACTTTTCATCTCGGCCAGTCACTAAGCACTAATTTAGAGGATTTAGTTCCAGAGAATGATATCCAAACAGTCACAATAGTGGCAGTGTGATGATAGGAGATCTGTGGCTTTTTGTACACTTGAAAACATAGAATGAACTCCTCCTCTTACAGTATACATATGTTGTAAGATCTGTGACGTGTATTAATATAAGGTCCCAGGTAATTGCTGCAAAGCTGCTAGGAGCTCTCATAGATTGCAAGTAAAAGCTGTCAAAGGTGAGAACTACATAAGCCTTGTTGTGGTTGATACATTGTGCCAACTTGAAAAGTTTAGAAGTTTAACTCAGCAGGAGATAGGATTCTTACTTTGTAAATATCCTCATCCTGTGCAAGAGTGGGGTACAGAGATTTGTGTGTAGGCGCAGAGATTTTGTGGGTGCTACACTTGCCCTATGTTGGGGTGGCCTGTGTACACTATAAGGGAGAAGAGGCTTATTCCCTCTTTTTGCTCTGGCTGCTTTTGTTGGCTACTGCCCTGAAGTGTTGCTCCACTGCCATGTCACCCTGCCTTGGAGCCAGCTGATTATGCACAGAAGCCTCCAAAAACTGTAAGCTAAATAAACCTTTCCTTCATTTTGGGTGTCAGGTGTTTTGTCCCAGCAATGAGAAAAAAGTAACCAAGACAAGCTCTATACCCAAAGAACATTCCCATTAATGTGACTTAGTATGCAAGTCCATAGTTCACTTTAAAAATGAGATTTCTGATTGACTTGTTTTAGTTTATTCAGCTACGAATTGGCTTGTTCAGTTCATTATTGTGGTTCAGGCAGTCCTGTGGATCAGTGGCTGTGGGGACACACAGTATAGCCCCCTCCACCTCACAACGGGGCTAACCACTACATTCAACCTTCTGTCCATTCTCGATGTTGAGGAACAAGTTGTGCAGTTACCCTGTTTACCTTGCAATATCTTCACTCAGAGGCAGCTCCCACATCCAGGTCGTGCTTCATATGACCATCAAGGGGACACTGTTCTCAGTGCTCACTGTTCCCCTTAAGTGCTGAGTGTTGGAAATCTGAGTACAACGGTGACCAAAAAAATAAAAAAATAAAAAAGAGGGAAAGGGAAACAACAACAACAACACTTTGTTTTTTAATGGAATCAAAGGTGAATATTAAAGTTTAGTGCATTACAAAAAATAAAGCTGCTTAATGGAGCTAGCAGAGCTGGCCCTGTACTTGGATGTGGCGGTGGGGTTGGGGGTTGAGGAAATCTGTACTTTTTCTGTGTCCTTTGGTGTCCACAGTGCTCATTCTGCTCCTCAGATGGCCATTATTCTTTCACAACCTTATATCCTGGTATTGTCCAAGTACCTGAGGTCTCTCACAAGGGTAATGAGACTTGAGCGAGAGGAACTTTTTTTTCTTTATGACAATGGAATTTGGGGAAGAGAAGTGTAAAGGAAGTATTACTATTCTATACTATCATCTTGCACCCAGCTCCCTATGGACCCAAGAAGTTGACATTAATTTTATTTTTCATCTTCAGGCAGCATAGGGTAAGAATGGAGTCAAATATATATTTTAACAACAAATACCAACTTAGTCATGCTAGTTCCACTTTTCTCTTGTTTTCTATTGCAACAGCAAGCAGAAACACTGAAACAACACCCATGATTTGGAGGCTGATTTATTTTATGTTGATGGGCACTTATTGGGATCATTCTCAAAATACCAGGCCTCGAAGTTTCAGAGAGGGAGGTGTTTATGGTGTTGCAAGCAAGAGGCAAAGTACTCGGTTGTCTTTGATTGGTTCTTACAATATGCATCACAGTGACCAGTTGTTTTTAGGAGACAGTAGTAACAGGAACTGTAACAGGAACTCTTACCTGGGCAACTAAGAAACTGAAGTATAGTGGTTATAATGTGATGAATAAAATCCTACACTTCTCCATTCATAGTAGATTATACTCTGAGGTAGCATTAATCTTTAGTCTTCTCAGGACTGAAATGTTTGAAAATTTAGTGCCATGCATTTCCTGTGCCTTGAAATGCATTTTTCTCTGTGGTTCTTCTACACATTTCCCACCTTACTTTCTGCCCGCATAGAAAAGAGATAGATGCGGACTCCAGGAAGAGAAAGATTCATGCCTCCTGAGAATCCACCATATTGGGTCAGGGAGGATCCAACCAGAAGAGCACTAGTCTGCCTTCCTGGTGAGTGGCGCGACTGGTGCAGACTCCAGTAAGAGAAAGATCTGTGCCTCCTGTGCACCTACCAGTGCATGGGCTGAGAATAAAGCCCTCCCCCCACTCCCCAAGCAACCTGCTGGTTCAGAGGATTGGCTAAGTTGATAGCAACTAAGGTACATAAAGCAACTAAAGTTTGTACTGTTTGATGGATTTTGCAGGCCTGGGGCTGGCAGTCTGAGCATCTCTTGGGAGGATGACAGTATGCAGTGCAGCAAATATGGGGGATTCCCTTCTGTCTTGTCTTTGAGGCCCGATATTGTTCCCATTGTTTTGCTTTATTCTGATTAACTTTTTTTTTTTTGCTTTATTTCATTTTCTGTTTTGATTGGTTTTATTGTGTTTTGTTTTTGGTTGATTTTACTATACCTGATGGAATGGTCAACTGTTGTGAAGATAACAAGATATACTATAGTAGCTATTGTTTTCCTAGTATCTTTCTTTGAAGTTCTGTACCAGTTCTACTGCTTTGTTTTGTTTGACTTTGTTCTGTTATGTTTTGTTGGATTTTACTATCTTTAAAGTAAAATAAAAAAAGGAGATAGAAAATAAAAATAGTAGAAGTTCATATCATTCTGGAAAGTAGGCCCAAAGCTGCTCTGGTTCTGAGGCAGCCTTAGTGACAGAAAGAGATAGAAGAGGAAACAGATGAGAGAGCAATGTCTTCACTGCCAGTCCCCTGGTCACATATTGTCAGGAAGAAAGAAGTCCCAGAGGGATCCAAGAATAGGGTCTTCCTGATAGTTTCTGGGACATTACCTTGCTTATAATCTGTATTATACAAAATATGTTGTATTGGCTGCTGTAAGAGACAGTCTTTAGTTCTGATTTTTTTTTGTGGGCTACAGATGAACTGATATGGCATATATAATTTTGAGTCCTAGGTAGATTATATTCAATAATGCAGTTTATTTAGTACAGTCTATTGTACATGGGAAATTCATTTGACAAGTCTGAAGGTGGCATCCAAGTCCTCTGCCATGTTATATTGATGAGAACTCAGTCACGTGACCCAAAGTAACTCAGCTGAGATTCTTGAGGTCGACACATGGAGTAACCTCAATGGACACACATGATAGCTATCGAAACCTTGCCTCCATCTTATCTGGTCCCTGTTTTGTTCCCCCAATTATCGTATGTGACCTAGGAAAAGAGATTTAGCAGATGTTATTAAGGTTACTAATCAGCTAACCCTAGAATTCCAATGGGCCTAAAAGTTTGAGGCACTCTTAAGAACAGGAAGCTTTCCTCCCTGGGTTAGTGATCTGTGCCTGTAATTCCAGCAGTATTGGAAGCCTAGGGCAGGAGGATCACAAATTTGAGGCCTGCCTGGATAACTCAGTGAGACCTTGTCTCAAAATAAAAAAAGAAAAGGGGGAACTGGGCATGTAGTCCAGTGTGAAGGCCCTGACTTTAATCTCAAGTTTCACTGAAAACCCCACAAAACAAAAACAAAACAAAGCTTTCTCTGGCTGGCAGAGGAAGGGAAGCCAGTGAGATTCCATCTTTGAGAAGTCATACAAACTTTTGCTGCTTTTAAGATGGAGAGAGTGCTGTTGGAAGGAGCATAGGCCACCTGGAGGAGTTATGGAGACTCCTAGCTGACAACCAGAGGAAAAAGTGAATGCTTTACATGTGTGGGTCCAACCCCAGAAATAACAATGTATATCTGCATACAGTTCAACCTATGGAGGAACAGGGAGTGTAAGTCCAGGCTGGGAGGCATGTTTATGAATGAATTTTTCTCACTTAAACATTTGTCAAGTTGTTCTTTTGCATTTATTGGAAAGAAAAAAATTTTCAACACAGATGATAGTGAGATGAAGGTGAGTGTGAAATGCACAGTCAGAACCTCTCCCTTACTCTGAGAAGTGAAAGTCACCAGTAAGAGCTGGACTTGGCTTCTGCTTTTCTCTAAACTTAGTCTTGAGATGGTGGAAATTCCCCCCAAGCCTGGCATGGACAGAGGAAGCAACTGTCCCTTGGGAAGAAACAAATTTATATGAGAAGTTTTTAAAAATTTTTATTTTATTTTAAAGAGGATAAAACCAAGGAAAATAAAACAGAATAAAACTAATCAAAATAAACCAGTATAAGTGATACAGGACTTCAAGACCTTATGAAACCAACAATAGTTACCATAATGCCTTTTGTTATCTTGAGAATAGCTGCAGGTACCTTCAGACATAGTAAAAATCGAACAGAACAGAATAGAATAAAAACAATAAAAGCAAAACAATAAATGCAATAAAGGACTTAAAAACAAGCCAATAGTAAATCCAAAATGGCTATCATAATATGTCTTGTGATCTTTCAAATAGCTGCTCATGCCATCAGATTTAACATAAACAAAACAAAAGAGAATAAAACTCAACCCAACAAAACAATGAAAATGGTAAAGTTTCCCTGCCAGGATCACTTCCTGGTGAGGTCTGGTTCTCTCCTTCTGCAGTCCCCAAATGGCGCTGACTCATGGAGAGAGGCTTGCGTTAATGAAAAGTTTGACTATCACTGTTTATGAGAAACAGAAACAAAAATCTTCAAAGGAGATGGACATTTCTTTGAGAGAAGAGTGCTGAAAGAGCGGGATGGGTAGATGAAGACTAAGGAAACTACAATCCTTGGTGATAGAGCCTGGGGATCTTAAATCTTTGTGCCAGGATTCCAGGATCTTGGTAGGGACACAGGCATTCCAAGACCCATAGAATTGAATTGTGTCAAGTTGGTCATTCTGGGGTTTTCTGAGCTGCATGTGACCAGACTGCTGCTGTTTGGAATGTTCAGATCACAGTCTGTTTGAAGGCTGCAGCATGCAGATCTCAGTCTTCTCTCTCCTCAGGAACTAGAAAGCCTTGTAGTTATAGGAGTCTCTATACCTCTGAGCTCTGCCTAGGCTTTGAAATCCTCCACATGATGGTATATTCCTGTAATCCCAGCACTTGGGAGACTGAGGCAGGAGATCACAAGTGTAAGGGCAGCCTAGGCTACATAGCGAGAGCCTATTTCAACCTACCACCCTATCCTCCCCTGAAAAAATTCCCCATGACCCAGAGCTAGAGTTAGAAACTCAGGTACCTAGAATTGTAGTATGTAGAGTAAGCTGACATCAGAGGAGGTGACAGACTTTACAAAAAGTATACACAATTTTCCAGGTGTTTCTCTCATAGTTTTTTACTCACTTGAAAATGTCTTTTTTTTTTTTTTCCCCCGGCACCAGGGATCGAACTCACAACTTCATGCCTGCCAGACAGGCGCTTAAGCCATTGAGCCAAACTCCTGGCCCTAGTTTTCTGAGGCAGGGTCGCACTATGTAGCTCAGGCCGGCCTTGTGCTCGCGTTGTAGCCCAAGCCAGCCTCGAACTCACAACGCCCCTCCTACCTCAGCCTCCCGAGTGCTGGAATTAAAGGCGTGTGCCCCCACGTCCGGCGAAAATGTCTTCTTATGTACAAAAATTCACACATAAATATACAATGTACATAATGATCCTTATAGTCTTTACAAATGAATCAAATTACAAGAGTTTCTGTTTTTATTTTACTAGGAATGTATTGATTGACTCTGTCCTATTTTAGTGATAAAATCTCTTTAGTAAATTGAAGTTTCTGGTCACCATCCTATGTTTATTCCTACTACCTCTTTTCCCTCCCCATTTACACTTTCCAACTTCAGTCTTCCTTGCTGGTCCTCTTCTTCAGTGCAAGGAACATCTTTACCTTTCCTATGGTTTTCCACCCACTTCTTTCTCTGCATCCCATCCTTCCTTCTGCTAAAGGTATCTGCAGATGCCAGTCATTTACTAGAGTCAAAGTTGGAAAACTTAAGATTTAGAATGACATTTTGTTTACAAATATGTTGGACTTTGTTTGGACTTGTAAGAGAAAATTGATGTCAAAAGAAAAAAAAAGACTGGAGAATCTGGCCTGCCTGGGGGAAAATAGAGAACAGAAATCTCTCTTTTAAAATGTGGGCTTTAGTCATGATCAGGGCTAAATATCAGACACAAAGTCAGGATCCTATGTGAGGAGAAGGATCAATTGCTTAAGCCCAGAAAGACGGTGATACTCTATAACAAATTATCACCCACTTCAGGGAGTTTAAGCAACACAAATTTATCATCTCAGTTTCCACAGATTGGATATCTGAGCATGGTATGGCTGATGTGAGGGTTAATTTTATGTGTCAATTTATTATTTATTTATTTATTTATTTAGTCTTTTTGAGACAGGGTTTCACTATGCAGTTCAGACTGACCTTACCCAGGCTGGCCTCGAACTCACAGCGATCCTCCTGTCTCAGTCTCCCGAATGCTGGAATTACAGGCATGCACCACCATGCCTGACATATGTCAATTTATTAAACTAAAGGACACCCATAGAACTGGTAAAATATTTCTAGATGTACCTGTGAAGGTGCTTGAGGGAACACAATGTCCATGTTTCTAATTACCATGGTGAGTGGGAATCATTCTATCTGTTGAGGGCCTGATAGGAAACAAGGCAGAGGAAGAGTGAATTCTTTCTTTTTCTTGAACTAGGATTTTGATCTTTTGCTCTCTGACACTGAAGCCCTTGGGCTCTGGGACTTAACGCTGGCCTTCCTCTATCGTAGATGAAGGCCTTTGGACACTGAATTATACCACCTGCTTTCCTGGTTCTCCAGATGGCAGATGGAAAATTGTGGGACTTTTTAGCTCCCATAATCTCATGAGCCAATTCTCATAATAAATCTCCTTATATTCCCCCTCTTCTTTCTCTCTCTCTCTCTCTCTCTCTCTATATATATATATATATATATATATATATACACACACACATACATACATACATACATAGGTATGTATACCATTAGCTCTGTATATTCTCTGGCAAATGCTCCCTAAGACTGCTGGGTTCTCCGCTCAGTTTCTCACAGAGTCGAAATCAAGATGTTGGCTGGGTTGTGTCTTAATCTAGAGCTTTCCTTAGAGAAAGCTATGGTCCTATCTGCCTCGGTTCATTGGCAGATAATATTTCCTTGCAGTTGTAGGGCTGAATCCCTTGTTGCTTGGCTAGGTGTAGGGAAAACACACTCAGCTCCCAGAGGCTGCACTCAGATCCTTGGCTTGTGGCCTCCTCCATACAACCTCCCACGTTTGGAATTTGTGACTTTGAGAAAGGTCTAGTCTCTTAAAGGTTCACCTGGTTTAGTCTCTAACATGATATTTCCTCAAATCACAGCTTTCTCCTGCACCAAAGAAGGGGGGTTGTTGAAAAGGTATACAACACCAGAGAACAGAGATAAGGGGGGCCATGTTAAAAGTCTTTTTACCATGATATTTAAATTGTAACACACTTTGCTAGGGTCTTAGGTCAGAAAACTAGGAAAAAACCATTGTGATTGTTCTAAAATAAATAGAAAACATATCACTGTGATTTGTGGGACCAAATAAAGAAAGATCAGTAGTAGCTTAGGGAGCTAGACAGAAACCATCCTTAAGACAGGCAATCTATGACAGTCTTAGGAGCTTAGTGAAGAAGTACTGAGAATTACAGTCAGATAAAAGACTGAGAATTACAGTCAGAAAAAAGACTGAGAACAGGGACAGTACATGCAACCATTAACCATTCTTCATTCACCCAGCAGAAGGTGCAAACCAGGTGGGAAAATCGGTATGCCCCACAGCAAGGGAAGGCAGGCAGCCTGAGTCTCTGTGCCTGCCTCATCACCTAGCACATCACAACGCCTCAACTGCACCGATTTGGTGATTAAAAGCTTACCAAACAATTATTCAGCGAATGCAGTGCACATGTGAAAGAGCACATTGGAAAATTATTTCTACTCCAATTGCTTGATTATTCTATTGAAACCTCCCCCACCAAACCAGGGCACTGACAGAGGAGTAGTGTGTTCACTTAACCTGCTGCTGGATTTATCAAATATCCTACAGATTAACACCCTCTCCCTATAAAACAATGTTACTTGATCTCGCTTTTCTCCCTCCAATTTCTTTTATCATTATTGCTCTCTCAAGTCCACACTAGGTGCAGGGATTCCGGAGTTTTCCCGCGGCACTGACTTATTAAGAAAAGCAATTATAGAGTCTTTAAACAGAATTACTAAGGTGAAACATCTGACCCAAGGCCGAGGTGTCAGGCACAGTCCCCTTCTGCAAAGAGTACCTGAGCAGTTCCCGCCGGCTTGTTTCTCACTGCTCCAAGACCATCCAAGCACTCGCTCAGCCTCCGGAACCGCTCCCAGAGCTCCCCGCGCCTCGATTGTACGGAGAGCCCTCCCAAGATGGCCGCGCCTATTGGAACCGTGGGCGCCGCCATTGCGGCTGCGGGACCGATTGAGGCCGCGTTGGGGGTGGGCGCCATGTCGGCCTCCCGTTGCAGCCGGATCCTGACAAAGCCTAAGACTGTGGACCAGAAGAGTGTGGGGACAACCGACGACGCCGGGCATCCGCCCGAGATGGCTGTGTCCGAACCCGAGTGCAGCGGCTTGGTGAGGGGCGGTAATGGGTCGGGGCAGTTTGGGTCTCAGAGATGGTCAGTGATTGGCAGGTTTCTGTAGCTTGTGAAGGCGAGATTTGGGAATTGCTGCGGCCGAAGCCGGAGTCTTTTGGGAGGTCAGTGTTCTGAATGATCTGGGTAGGTGCTAGTAAGGGTGTGTGTGGGGTGTGTGGAGTCAGGAATTGACTGCTACTTTTAGGAAGCCAGTGTTTTGAGGGATCTGCGTAGATAGTGATGGCGTAGGCACTGACAGGTCAGGATTGGGAAAGCTGGCGGATCCGAAGTGGCGTTTCGTGATGTGTCATGGGTTGGGAAGGTCTGTGAGGTTTAGGGATTTAGAATGTCTATGGCAACCTGCGATTATGCGTACCTGTGGTGATTAGAGACCGGACTGTGAAAGGGTGCACCGTTGAGGAGTTTGAAGAGTTGGGTGACTAGAGTTGGGGAGAATTAGAGTTTGGGGCCTTGAGGCGGGGGTCAGTGATAGTAGTGTTTGTGGAAGTCTGATTAGCAGTATCTCTGAGAGTCAGTGATTAAATGGGTAACCAGGGGACCTGGGTATAGGTTGGGATAGTGGCTTGTGGAATGCAGGGAGTCAGTTTTGAGATGTCTGTGGATATGGCAAATAATTGTAAGTCATTTGGGGAGAAAAGATGGTCAGTGATAATTAGGTGATGTCCACTGAGCTTTTAGTGATAAGGTGATTAGTAGAAATTGGTGATTAAAGGTCCTCTACTTTTCTGTGATTTAGGATCCTAGGGGGACCAGGAATTTGGGAGATTGCAGGGTTTAGTGATGGAAGGTTCTGTTAGGGGTCAGTGATTGAAGTGTTCTGGAGGTTAATGATTGATCTGTGATAATGCTATTTGGGAAATAGTAGTAGGGTTTCATAAGTAATGAAAGTTTGCAGAAGTTAGTAGTTGATGAATATTTGGATGTCAGTGTTTGGAAACCTGTAGGAATAGACTGTAAAATGAATACCTGTTGATGCCAAGGAGTGTTTTAAGTGCTGGATGCACTAGGAAACAGAGCCATAATCTCTCCTTCTATATTTTTGCAGTCTCAAAATAGGAAAGGTGACAATCAAAGATAAACAAATAAAATAATTCCCAGCATTAGTAAGTACTATGAAGAAAGTAAAATAAGTAATGTAGAGAGTTATTAGAATCAGGGAGTCAATATAAATAATGTCAATATAAATAATGACAAGAAGGTTGCCATGCAGAGATTTGAAGAAATAATGTTCAAGGTGGAAGGAACACCAACTGCAGAGGCCTTGAGGTAGGAGTGAACTTGATGTGCTTAAAACACAGGAGGATGATTAATGTTGTTGGAGCATATTCAGATGAAAAGTAGAAAAATGTGAGATTAAAATGATAAGAAGTACTAAATTATCAGATCTTAGTGACTTGGGTCAGAATTTGAATTTTATTATAATTCCAGTGAGAAAGTATTGAGAAACCATTGAATTTAAGCAGGGGAACTCTGATATGATTGATACTTTAAAAAATTCACCATGTTTACTCTGAGGAAGATGAACTGCAAAAGGTCAAAGTAGGTACAAGAAGATCAGTTAGAAGTTTATGGCAGTAGTCAAAGGCAAGGGATGATGATGATTTAGAATAGCTTGTAGCAGAAAGATGAAAAGAAATCGGATTCAAAATACATCTGGGTATAAACTTGTAGAACTTACTGATGAATCAATATGGATTATAAAGGAAGAGGAGAATTAGGCTTTACATCTAGAGTTCTGGACTCAGGAATGGAATGGGTGGTGATTCCATGTTCTGAGAAAGTGTAGTGTTGAAGACAAGAGTAGTGAAAGGAAATGAGCAGGTTCATGAAGTGATTCTGTTTTACCCAGTCAGGTTGCTCACTACATATCCAAGTAGAGATGTTGATTAGCCATTAGATATGTGAGTGTAGAATATAAGAAAGACCTGGGCTAGGGAACTAGATTTGAAAGGTTGCAGGATAAAGATGGTATTTCAAGCCATAAGATTGACTCAGATCAGGCCAGATGAGAAGGCAGATAGGGGAACAAAAGAGAGATAAGGACAGAAATTTGAGTAACTTTGGCATTTAGAGGACAAAAACCAGAAGGAGAATGAGATGTGATCACTGAGACAGAGGAAAGCTGTACAGGTGTGGTATCAGAGGAACATAAGAAAGCTTTTCAAGATAATGAGCGTAATCATCATGTGCTCTTATGAGTCCCAAAATATGACCACAGAGAACTTGACTTTGCTAAGATGTAGCTCAAGGGTTATTTCAGTTGATTAGAGCTCTGTCAGGGTAGTGATGAGAATAAAATCCCATTGGAGTGAGTTGAAAGATACTGAGGTAGAAATAGCAGAGATAAATAACAATTATGAAGAGTTTTGCTGGTAAAAGGAAGCAAAGCAATGTACACCAGATAGGGCACGAAGTCAGGAGAGGGTTTTCTTCAGATTAATAACATTAAGGAAACTTTCAGCATCACTGGAAATGATCCCATGGAAAGGGAAAAATAGATGATATAAAAGAGAAAGAGGTAATTGCAGGGGTGAAGTTCTTGAAAATGCAGTTGGGACTGTGATGGAGAGTACAAATAGAGAAACTGGACTTAGGTGAGAGAAGAAGGAAAATTTTTTTTTATTTCAACAGAAGGGAAGATATACTACATGACTGTGTGGAATTGGTGATAGCACAGCAAGATACTTCTTGTTTGAATTTATTTTCTTTTTGAAGTATAAAGCAAATTCATTAGCTGAGAGTGGCAAAGTAGTAGTTCGAGATTTGCTTAAAGAGATGATTTGAGGTAATCATTCTGGAAAAAGGAAAGGTGAATTTCCTAGGGATAAGTAGTAATGAGAAAGGAAACCACTTCCTGGGGTGAAATTGGGCAATTATGAGTTAACAGTACAGCTAAGCTCCCTGTGAAAGTTGGTCGTTATGATGATAACTATGTACAGGTACAGCTATACTGTAATATCAGCAGAGCGCAATGGCCCTGGAAAGTCCTGCCAGAGTTTCCCATTCCCTCTAACCGTTGCTCTGCTTCTGTTCTGTAATCATTTCACTTGAGATTGCCCAGCAATGAGAGATTTTCCTGTAGAAACAGTATAAAAGTAAAACCAAAGCCTCGCTCAGTGCTCTCAGGAGGACACTAGTACCCTGTAGAGATGCCGACTTCGTTAAAATCATCCTTTTCAATCCTTAGACAATCAAGTTGACAGTCTAGCTTAACTGTAGCCTGGTAGACAACATTTTAGATATGTTGCAAAAACTCACTTCTGGAAGAATTAGACATGTACCATATGACTCCAATTGGCGATGTCCCTGGGATACTTATGCCTGGTTTTGTCTGGAGTTCCTCATGTGATGATTAACTGATTTTGCTCTGAATTCTTTTGCTGTAATAAATCTTGGCTATGAATACAGCTATATGATGAGTCCTGTGACCTCTCATATTGAATCATTGAATCAAGGGAGACTGATGGGTTAAAGTCTGGTGATATTCTAGAGGGCTTTTGAAGATGATTTGAGAAATGGTTAAGGTAATCGTTTACCTCATCTTCAGAGCCTGAGGATATATATGTTACGGGAAATACAAAAAGACAACTTCCACTTGAGACTACTATAAGGAAGCAGGGTCCTCAGAAGATAGGTCGATTTTAGTTAAAACAAACAAATGACAGAAATGGCTAAAGAGGTTGACTGGGATGAAGGTTTCTGTAACAGCCCTGTGTAAGAGTTCTCTGGCATCATTGATGAGGGATGGGTGGGATGAAGGATGTGGGCATCATGGGAAATAGCGATCTGTATGTCCTGTGGAGCTTTGGAGGTTTGCTGGGGTTGGTCATTTTGGAATTTGAGGCTTGATGATTCATAGTCCTGTGCCAACTCAGTGATTAGGAGGTGACAGTCAATAGTGTGGGTTACTAGGAGTCAGTGACAGGAAGTCTGTGAGATTAGAAATTAGTGATGCATGCATGATTGGTGGTCTGCAAGGGTAAGAGATTATCTTTAAATGTCAAATAAACATGTTTAAATGTATATTATTGGTATAAAAATTCTCCAATAGCTCCTCCACTCACTTGCGTCATTAGAGAACTTCATCATGCTTTAATTTCCCTTCTGCTTCCAACTCCTCCCTGTAACATTCTTGTTTACTTTTCTGACATACTATTTCTTGATTTTAAGGATATTTTTATGACAGTTCCACAAGGTACTTAGATTTAACTAGACATTTTACTGGCTTTACTATTCATAGCTTTGTCATATATTTAGTCTTTCTCAACATTGAAATTTTATTCTGATCAAATTTTTCTTTTAAAGATTTCCTTTTTCCTCCTTCCCTACTTCTCTCTCACTTCCTCTCTCCCTCTTTCTTTATACGTAAAGCATGAAGGTAGTGTAATTTGTGCATCTGTACATTCCTAAGATGTTTCACTTTTGTTTTCAAGTGTAAATTAGTTTCCAACTGATTATAAAAATCAAGTCTCAATTCTTTTACCTCAAAACTCTGCAGACTATAGATACTGCTTCATAGCATTTAGTTGTCCATTGTTATAGAAGAGCAGATACTGTTTTTCCCCTCCCTTTCCCCTCTTCTTTCCTTTTCTTTCTTTCTTTCTTTCTTTCTTTCTTTCTTTCTTTCTTTCTTTCTTTCTCTTTTCTTCTTCCTACCTTCCTTCCTTTCCTTTCTTTTCTTTTCTTTCTTTCTTTCCTTCTTTCTTCCTTCCTTTCTTGTGATATTCATATGATTTTATCCTCTTAAACAGATTTATAATAGGAAAATTTGTTAGTAGTTTTTATTTCTTTTAAAAAATACATCATTAGGCAGAGAATAGGTATGTTATAGACCAATGATGGTGAACCTTTGAGAGAGTTTGGTGATAACAAACACTAGTGGCAGTGTGTGTGCCATTGATTCGTCACTACTGCTATAGACCATGTGGTCAACAGTGAGTGGTCAAGGTACAAATAAATTATCTTGTCCAAATCATTCACTGACTATGGGTAAAACTAGGCTGAACAGGACTATGCTATTACAGGGATCAGTAACACTCAAAGATGTGACTATGGCCTTTACTCACAAAGAATGGAAGAAACTGGATCCTGCTCAAAGGGACTTGTACAAGGATGTGATGCTGGAGAACTACACCAACCTAGCCTCAATGGGTAAGGACAGTCCCTTGCAATTCAAAATGTGTTCATTGTGGTACCTTCTTCAGTCTTTAATGACTTTGGCCTTGATTTGGGGGGGGGGTCAAAGAGTTTTAATCTCTTTTGGTTAAAGGGCAGGATACTTGTACCAATGTCTCCAAATAGAAGGTCCACTTACTTGAGGTACATGGGCTTCTACACTGTAACACTTCAAGAACTATGTATTCTTAAAAGACCCTGAAGTACAAACAGTAGGACTTTATTTCTGAGATTATTGTCCTAACACTAAATTTCTACCATTTCCTATGAGCAGGGTATCAAGCTCCCAAACCAGACATGATCAGCAAGTTGGAAAAAGGAGAGGAGCCATGGTCAGGGAAGGGGAAAAAGTCCAGTCAAAACCATCTGAGTAAACTAGCAAGACTCAAGCAAACAGGAGCCAGTGGAAGTAAGTTTTTGGTTTCTTGGTGGTAACTATGGAATTCTTCAAAGAATTATTTATTCTTAGATTCTCCTTAAAGACCCCAGACAAGTTTTTCTCACCATGGAAATAGCAGTAGAAAAACATTAGAATCTCATAGGGAAAGAAGAATTTAAACTACAAAGATTTCGCAGCCCTGGAGATTCTAGTATCTCTTCCTTCTATGACTCGGCGTATAAGAGGTTCTTACGTGAGGTCAACTCTACTAGCAAGCCAGTGTTGATTATGGGAGTTTGATTATACCATTTCTATCAGTCAGCTTAGATTAAAGTTTGATTTTTAAGGAATGGTCCAAATCCCTCAGTTTACTAGGGACCTAAGGTGAAAGAATATTTCCTCCTTGGCAAATTCTGGTCCCATAGCAGTGGGAAAAGGGAGTGAGTATAACCAACCACATGGTAGCTTTTAAAGTCACTACTTATAACTAGTTGAAATCCCTTCTAGTTCTCATTTTATTGGTCAGAGCAAGCCACCTGGCCACCGCTGAGTTCAACAGCCTAGGAATGTATAATCTTTCCATGGAGAGGATGCTGTAATTCAAATGGCCATGCATTAGGGAGGAGCTGGGATGGTACCATAATATAATTTATCATACCATTCTGATTGTGATAGGAAAAAAGGTGAAAATCAAAGCTCTATACCTTCAGTACTAGCCCTTTAGATGCATGATTTCTCCATGCACCTCTTTCCTTTACCATGTGCTCCATCGCTCAGCTTGCAGATGACCTCTTAGCTCATCTTTTAATCTTATTCCTATTTGCCTTATCTAAAGCAGTGTTGTTTTGAAAATTCTCTTTTCTTTATATGCTCAGTTTTCCTCTATCCACACTTTAGTTTCTCAAGGTATCAGATTATCTCTTTATATATTTAGACATTCTTAGGTCTGTCTTATTTCCATGTCTCTTGGCATGATGCTTCTGCCCTTGATGACTTTCCATTTCTCTCTTCTGACTGTGAAATGCTCCAGGCCTATCATCTATAACAGTGTCATGTTCATTTTCTCCTTATTCTTTGTAGTCAAATTCTGCAGAATCTATGCTTTTGTCTACATTTCTGACTAAAACCACTACTTACCTTCTAGTGCGTATGTTAGTAGTTCTGATTAGCCTGAGGTTCTTACCCATCTAATTACACTTGAATTGGATCATATCCTCTGTCTCTTTTTAAAAAAAATTTATTTGTTTATTTTTACTAGAAATATTTCGTTCTTTTTAATCAGCTATTGATGGTATAATAAACTAAATTTAAATGGCACCTAAACATGTAATAGTTCAACAAACAACAATCTGCAACACAATATGTTAAGCCTAATTGTCAAAATCACACCTTTTTTTGTTCAAGAAAGGACAAAACAAGGCATGATCAAAATTATGGCCAGCAATTTGGGTTCATTTGCACACTTATGTAAGTTGATTTTGTAGGTATATTGGCAGGCACACTGTTGAAAAATCAATCCATTAGACTTAGAAATAATTGTATAAAACATTTTAAAAAGGAAAGATACACATTTGTGGTTCATGTCTGAAACTAAAGAAAAATATCCACCAAATATCACAACAGATCTCTTAATAATTGTTTTAAACATTAAGATTATTTAGGGGACCATCTTTTCTTTTTGAACATTTAATTAAATGTTTAATGTATTAAATAATTTATATAGGATAAGTTCTGTGAAATTAAAGGACCTATAAGTGTATACCCTGCCCCACCTGTTGCCCCAATGCTCAATTTTGTAATGGTCTTGGCAGAAAATAAATAATTCCCAATTTAAACAGAATTTATTGCATTACAAAAGTTTACAGAACCCCTATCTTTTCACCATTCTTTTTCTAACAGCAAAGATTATAACGAGAATTGATCAGAATGTAAAAATATTTGTGTAAAACTGCATTAAGTTTTCTTACCATTTAATGATAGGGGTAAAAACTAAAACACACAATGACAATCATGAACAAAAACATCAAAAGCAACTACTTTAGATTTCAAGCAACAGAGATTATGCTGTTACTAAACACTGAAAGAAACGTAGCACCATGAGCAGCAGGAGCAAGAAATGATCCAGCAACAATGTCCCTGAGGAGCTGACTGGGACACAGCCCAGGCTGCCTCCACGCCAGCCATTGAGCACAAACCCGGGAACACCTGCAGGACTTCAATTCAATTCACTGGTTTTATTTCTGAATTTGCAGGTCATAAAGAAATATTCAAGAAAGTCTTTTCCCTCCCCACCACACAGTATTTCTTGTCTTACTGATAATCCTTAAAAGAGCTGAATCATGGATTCTCTGGATTTACCTACACTAATCCATTTAACTGGAATTTGAAGCTCATCTTCAAAGAAGTGAACATAATTTTGTGCATTTAAACATCCTTGCATTTGATATGTCTGTGTTCCATCCTGGGAGTGTCTTATACTGAATTTCAAATTTATTTAAGACTTCTTGGTTTGTTGGGCAATGAGATATGATTTCACCACCTACCTTGTAGGCAACACCAACTTTGATTTCTGTAAACATGTCCAAAATATCCAACTTGTTAAGTGCCAACGCAGTAAATCCATTGATCATATGAGTATATTTGAGTGAGATGAGATCCAGCCAGCCACATCTCCTTTTCCTTCCAGTAGTTACACCACCTTCTCTACCCCCTGTTTGCAATAATTCTCCAATTTCATTGTCTTGCTCTGTTGGAAAGGCACCAATACCAACTCTAGTGTTATACACTTTCACAACTCCATATACTTCTCCAACATTTTGAGGGGGCATAGCCAAACCTGTACAGTTTGAGGAGGTTACGAAAGGGTAAGTCCCAAAATCAATATCTAATAATGCTGCATTTGCACCTTCTACTAAGATTTTCTTTGATGGTCCATGTAGAGCCTCATATAGGAAATAAACTCCATCTTTCACCATTGGTTTAAGACTTTCCGTATCACCCTTGAGTTTTTGTAATTTGCCTTAATGTATATTTCAAAAGTAGGGTATATAGGTTTGTATTGGTTAGCTAGAACTTTGAACCTTTCAGAGAAGCCATCAAAGTTAGAAACAAGATCACACATCCGAAGTTCACTCCAAGCAGCTTTGGAAGAATAAACTGGGCCAATGCCCTTTTTTTGTGGTACCCAAGTTTTTCCCTGCTTGTTCCTGTCTCTGTTGTTCTTGGATACCATCAGCTGCTTGATGAAAATCAAATACAATATGAACTGTGTCAGATATAATAAGCCTTTTTTCCCCAGCCTTCTAGACCTTTTCCTTTTTGAACTTTTTTGTCTGCTGTTTCAAACAACCCAGGTAGATGAATTACCACACTGTTTCCAATGAATGCAGTAACATTTGGATTCATTGTTCCACTGGGAGTATGATGAAAATCATACTCCACAGAATCTACAACTGTATGACCAGCATTATGTCCTCCCTAGCAGTAGCACACAATGTCGGCATCCTGTGCCAGCGGATCTACCACCTTCCTTTTGTCTTCATCGCCCCACTGCATGCCCAGCACCACCATTACCTGGTTCCCTCCCACCAGCACCCTGACACAGCCGCTGTTGCCCTTGGTGGAATGTATGCAAGGGTAGGGCTGGCCACCACCTGCAAACCTGAGCCGGTCACCAGCAGGAATCTTCCACTATGGGCCCTGGAGTGCGCTGCCTCCAGACCAAGCTGGCTACCCACAAGGACCCTCTGAAATGGCCCCTAGAATGCGTGCGGGGTAGGGCTCAGTCTGAGCAATTTCCACAGGTCTTTGCCCAGTTAGGAGCTTCTGGAGGAAGCTGGGAGCAGTTCTGGTTCCGGGCTTATCCATCTCGACTCCAAAATGGTTCCTGGCCAATTGTTTCTCCTGTGGGAGGACTAAGTCTGCTGTACTCACTGCCAGCCAGTTCAGTCTTCCAGGTCTGCTGCTCTTGTCCACTGCCACTCTCCTCCAATGCTGCCTCTCTCTGCAGAGGTCCCCAGGGCCACCACCACCACATCACCTTAATTGTTTGTCCCCAGGTTCCAATAGCTCCTCTCACACAGTGGGTCCAGCTCTAGTCAAAGGTGCTGCCAGCTACCACCTTTTTCTTCATTTAAGTTTTTCTTTTTACTCTTTCTGTGGGCTTCACTTCTCACTTTAGGTTCTTCATAGGTCCAGGGGACCCACTTCCTTCCTTCTTGTCTTCCCCATGATGCTGCATTCCAGCATCTGGACTGTATCTCTCAGAGAGGCTGTTTACTCTGCTGCTTACTGTTTCACTATCTTCCCAGAAGTCTATTAATATTTGTTTTATATAGCTGGGTGCTCCCATGTTTGGTGCATAGATGTTTAAGATTGTTACCTCTTCCTCTTGAAATTTTCCCCTAACCAGTATGTAGTTACCTTCTTTATCTCTTTTGATCATTCTTGGTTTGAAGTTCACATCGCCTACAAACAGAATAGCTACTGCTGCTTTTTTTGGTTTTGTTTTTGGTTCCTGTTGCACGGATTATTGTTTTCCATCCTTTGACTTTCAGTCTATGCATTTCCTTTTGGGTTAGATGGGTTTCTTGTATACAGCTTATGGTTGGATGTTGTTTCTTTATCCATTCTGCCAGTCTGTTTCTTTTAATTCATGAATTGAGGCCATTTATATTAATGTTGTAACTGATATATATTGGCTTATTTTTGTCATGTTATCTTGCTGCTGTTGGTTCTTTACCTTTCCCCTCTATTTAATTGTTTACCTGCTTGGTGGTTCTCTGTCTCTTAAGTGCTTCTTTACTGTTTACTCATGAACTTTTCATCCTTTTCACTTTGCTGAAGTGTCCCTAAGGTTTTATCTTTTACTACCTGTTCTTTTTTTCTGTTTCTCTCAAAAAGATCTTCCATTATGCAAATATAAACTATTGATTCTACACTGGTGACTTATAATGAACATCTCTAATTTCTTTGTCTTACACTCTTATTTAAGAGTGGAACCATCAAATAGCTTTTAGAACAATATATTTGTTAAGGTATTAGAAATGGAAAGCTTTATCTTTATTTATAAATTAAGAGTTTCCTTTTACCTTTCCTGTTTTACCAATGTCTATTCTCATTTTCTATTCTGTTTCCTATAGGTTACCATTCTTTCCTCACTTGTTTTTTTCTCAGTTCTCACTGACATCACACAAATCATGTTCCTATGATCTCATTCCTAAATCGTTACAATTCATGATGAATATGTTGAGTCTATTTTTTTAATTTCAGATATTAATACCAAATATTAAAAATATCCAGTTATTATTCATGCCACTACAGTCCCCAAATTAGCAGAACACCTACCACATCTTTTAAAATTTTCTTGGATCCTGAGTTGTCTTAGTCCCTATGAATTTCCTGAGACACGAGGGACCTGTCCTTTAAATGACAAATCAACAGGTTCCAGTGGAGTTTCTGAGCCACCTGTTAATGACTACAGTTTTGGCCACCATGGCTTTCCTTCCTGACACATGGTGTTACAATGAAAAAAACCATTCTGAGTCACATCTTTATCAGTGCTATTTTCTGGGTTCAGGTTTTTATGTAGTATTTGGAAGTTCTTTAAGAAAGGAATATTCTATTCTCTCCAATGATTTGCTGGGCCTAGAGAGCTCCACACTTTAGTTTCTGAAGTAATAGTTGTTTTAGCTTAAAATCCATGTTTCAGTTGTTATCTCAAATTCAAGAAAAGCTTCCAACCCTAATCAAATGCACTGTCAGACTCAACTCTCTCTGGTGTGACCCTGTTGTTATACCAGTTCTCTAGTTCAGATTTTCTTCCTTTCCCTATGTGAATTTTTCTTGTAGTGCATTGTACCTTTTTTTTTTTTTGATGGTGGAGAGATGTCAGTTGTGACTGGCCCAACCCATCACAAGAGGTTCTTATAACACGTCAAGGGGAAGGCTTTGAGTTTTGATTCCTTTGTACCCTGAACAAATTTGTCCCCATCTTCCCCATCATCCTTGGACATTGGAAAATATGACATTGTCATGACACTTAGGAGATTCTGTTACACTCTTTCTCCTAGGGTGCTGCATCTGATAGCACCTCCTAAATAAAAAGCAGCTAGCAACTACACTTTTGTGGGTTCCTTACTGTATCTGTTCTTCCAAAAATTGATCATCTTCTCAATAGAAACTAATCTCTTAAATGTTCGCCATTAAAGTGATAGTATTTCCTGGCTGTCTATTCAGGTACTGTAACTTGTTTCTGATCAAGTCAGTCTGTACTTTTTCTAGCTTTTCCTTTACCACAAGAACAGCTGTTCACTTTCTTTCTCTGCTTTTTCAGATTGTGGGGACTCTTTCAGTGTTTTTAATTCTTACTTTAAAGCTTCTTCTGCTTTTCCAAATACATATAGCTGAAAAAGGCCCCACCCCAAATGGCAGCCCTGGTTCTGAAGTTTATAGGTTTACACATGATATTCATGTTTAGCTAGCAGAAGTGTTTGAATTTCAACCCCAAATTCTTAGAAGAAAAATATTATTGAACCACTTATGGCCTGGTGTTTACTACTGTTCAGTAATTGTTTTCAACCAGAAGTTGGATTTTACAGTGTGAACTTTGCTGCCTACACCTGTCAGTGTGGGTGATGGTCTCAGAGAAGAGAGACAGTGAATGAGAATATGACTCAAAATATGTAATTATGTAATGTATAGGATAAGAATGTGAGCAGCTACTTAGAGGTGGCTATAGACTTAACATTTAGAACTGACAACTGTCATGACTTGACAAGAACAAACTGTTCTATGACAAACTGTTGGAGTGTATGTACACTATAAATCTAGATGTTGTGGAGTTTGTTTGCTGAGTTCTTTACTGTGAATTTTAGCATTTTGTAAAGTCATCAGAGAACTGAGAAACTGTAGGGTGCTGCTTCTTTTTTTTAAAACAGCAATGCAGTAGCATTGGAACAAGTAGCAGCAGAATACCTGTTTCTGTTTATTTTCTCAGTCGTATACTAGTATTCCTTTGTAGACTCATCTTATATTCTCTCTTCTGGTTTACTTTAGTTAGCCTTATTAAACAGGAATTTCTGATAAAGGTATGAGTGTATCTCTTATAATCTAAGGGGAGATATTGTAGCCAGATTTTACTAGGAACTGGAACAGGGAACTGGGAGGCCACTGGGAATTGAAATACAAGTGATGTATTTAAGCATATAAAATGTTACATTTCTGCTTCTCTGTATGTATACGCTTCATTCTTTGTCCTGAGGAGTTTTTGGTCATATAGGGAAAATGTGGCTTTACTAGTACCTGTCTTGTATTATTTTAAAATTTAAGCAGTGAGTGGAGACCACATAAAGTCTAAATTTATTTTGGTGGTATTGGGAATTGGACCCAGGACCTCATGCTAGGCAAACACTCTTCTACTACCTAAACCCACAGGTCTTTTAAATTCTTATTTTGACATAATTTCTCACTAAGTTGTCCATGCTTGCCTCAAGCTTGTAATTCTCTTGTATCACCCTCTCAAGTAGCTAGGGTTACAAGTATATGCCATTGTGCCTAATCAGAGTCTACATTTTTGGGAGGAAGAATCTCATTGGGTATCTTGGATTGAACCAGATGTGTTTACAACTGAATATGCAGAGGTGGGGTAATATAGTACAAGCCATGGGCACTGAAAATTATGGGTAAATTGGCATTTTTTAGATCTGGGCATCTAGGGTTGAGTAGAGATTCAGAAAGTTTTGGCTATAATTGCAAGCTCTTTTAACTTCATTTATTCTCTGTTTAATGTTCCTTGTCTTAATTACTTTTCTCATTGCTGAGACAAAATACTGGACACCTGAAGTTAAAGGAGGAAAGTTTATTGTAGCTCACAATTTGTAGAGGTTTCAGTTCATAGTTGGCTGGCTTCAAGGCAAGGTGGCATGGCAGAAGGGCATCACAGAGGAGAAATAGTTTATGCCAGGCAGAAGGCAGCAAAGCAGTGAAGTAGCGAAGCAGCAGCAGCAGCAGCAGCAGCAGCAGCAGCAAGTGACAACAGCAGCCCTCTTTCTGTTCCTTATTTCTATCCAGGCTACATGTTCTTAGGGTAGGTAGTACTCACATTGAGGGTGGGGCTTCCCATTACCCACACCCAGAACTATGCAGACTTTTTGGTACTGGGAATCGAACTCACGACCTTGCACTTGCCAGGCAGGAACTTGTGCTGCTGAGCTACATCCCCGTCCACACCCAGAACTATGGCAAACCAATCAGTAGACTAATTTAGTAATTAAACACTCTCGATCACAGAATCACACACTTAACCCCAGCATCACATACTCCTGATCTAGCTCCAGATCTACTGTCTAAAAAGTCCCACCTATGACCATGTGAGGCTTTGTGGGGAGATCTAGACACAAACCTTAACAGTCCTTATATTTATTTCATCTTTGATCTGATGTTTCAGGGTCATATTTTGAAGCAGTCAAACCTGTTTCTAATCACTAACTATTTTCTTTCCTGGTTTTATTGCAACATTTATTCTCTCAAGTCTAAGAGGATGTGGACATTTGTTCTTGATAGTTCTTTCAACCCCACAGCAGATTATTTCTAAATCTGATAAAGAACTTACATGAGTGTTCAAAAATTCATGAGAATGTATCATTAAATTCTATTTTAGAAGTTCAACAAGATGATGAACAACTAGAAAATAACCAGAAATCTCAAGACAAACTCATTAGGGAGGGTGCATTCAAGAAATCTCCAACTAAGAAGAAACACAGTGCGTGTCCTTCATTGGAGAAAAAAAATAACGTGAGTACAAAACATAGTCCTTCAAAGAAAAAGTTTAAATTTGATTCACATGGAAAGAATTTGAAACAGAGTATAGACTCACCTGGTCATGTAAAAAACTCTGCAACAAAGAAACCTGATGTTGCTGAAGAACACAGGAAATCATTAAAACATTGTTTATCTGATAAAAAGAAAGACAAAAATCAAACTGGAAAGAAACTTGATAAATTATCCAACCATACTTCTTCTGATAAGTGTGACAAAACTCAAAATGGCAAGAAACAAGAGAAATTATATGGTCATCATTCATCCTGTACTAAGAAAGACAAAATCCAAATGGGAGAGAAACATGAGACATCATCTACTAAGACTGTTAAAACTCAAGCTTGTGTGAAACCCTATGAATGTAATCAATGTGGGAAGGTTCTCAGCCATAAACAAGGACTTATTGACCACCACAGAACTCATACAGGGGAGAAACCATATGAATGCAATGAATGTGGGATTGCCTTTAGCCAGAAGTCTCACCTTGTTGTACATCAGAGAACTCACACTGGGGAAAAGCCATATGAATGTGATCAGTGTGGCAAAGCCCATGGTCATAAGCATGCCCTTACTGACCACCTAAGAATTCATACTGGGGAAAAGCCTTATGAATGTACTGAATGTGGAAAAACTTTTAGACACAGCTCAAACCTTATTCAACATGTGAGATCTCATACAGGTGAAAAGCCTTATGAATGTAAGGAATGTGGAAAATCTTTTAGATATAACTCATCTCTTACTGAACATGTGAGAACTCATACAGGTGAAATACCTTATGAATGTAGTGAATGTGGCAAAGGTTTTAAGTATAGTTCATCCCTGACAAAACATATGCGAATTCATACAGGTGAGAAACCCTTTGAATGTAATGAATGTGGGAAAACATTCAGCAAAAAGTCACACCTCATTATACATCAAAGAACGCATACAAAAGAGAAACCTTATAAATGTGATGAATGTGGAAAAGCCTTTGGACATAGCTCATCTCTTACTTACCATATGAGAACTCATACCGGTGAAAATCCCTTTGAATGTAATCAGTGTGGGAAGGCCTTCAAACAGATTGAAGGTCTTACTCAACATCAGAGAGTCCATACTGGGGAGAAACCATATGAATGTAATGAATGTGGGAAAGCTTTTAGCCAAAAGTCACATCTCATTGTACATGAAAGAACTCACACAGGTGAGAAACCCTATGAATGTAATGAATGTGGAAAAGCCTTTAATGCAAAGTCACAACTTGTTATACATCAGAGATCCCACACAGGAGAGAAACCCTATGAATGTAATGAATGTGGGAAAGCCTTCAAACAGAGTGCGTCACTTATAAAGCACATGAAAACTCATTGAGAAAACTCATGAATGAAATAAATTGTGAAAGTCTGATAACTGAAAACTATTGTGTTTAATGTTAGAAATATATGCTCTGAACTTAAAGAATATTAGAAAACCTCTAAGAAGTTTCACTTCATGGTGAGAAGTCACACCATGTTATACATTAGAGAATTGAATGTGGACCTTCATATAGAAGCAGTGGATAGAAATAGAGTTATAATGTGGTACCAAATACTGTACAGAAGTTCTTTTTTTTAAGATGGATCTTAACTATATATATATAGTTCAGGCTGGCCTTGAAGTTGCTATGTAGCCCAGGCTGGCCTTGAATTTGTAGTGATCCTCCTGCCTCAGCCTCCTGAAGGCTGGAACTATAGGCATGTGCCTCCACACCCAGCAAAAATATTCTTTTAAAAAAATTGTAAGTGATCTACACGTTTAGATTGAAATATAAAGCTTTAAGTGTTTAATCAAAACAATGACGAAGCAAGTTGCATATGCTAACAATTTGAATTGCTTAGATCTCATGTACTTCAGCACCACATTAGAATTGAATTTGCATATCTGTATATTGCTTTGTATGAATAAGGGTGGTCATTTGTATAAGCCTCTTTTATATTCTATCCAGGTTTTTAAAAAATTAATGTTTAGATTGGCTTCTGCATCAGTAGAAAATGGTTTTTATTAATTTAAAAATAAACAGAAAATTAAGAAAAAGTAAATTAAAAAATAGCTAAAGATGCAAATATACTGGTAGTGAGTGTAAAAAATTGGATTGCTGAACCATGTATACATTATGTTCCTATTTTTGTATGAAAGGACATATGTTTACCTGTCTCTATGTGTGTGTGTATATATATGTATGTATATATTCATATATTTGTAAATGAATAGATTTTGTTTAAAAAGTCCAGAAAAAACTTGCAGAGATACAGGAGTATAAGAGTGCTGTCTGGGCTGGGAATGAGACCTCTGTTTTAGTATACTGTTTAAATATTTATCATGTATGTGCATTTATTATCACAATTAAAATACTTTTAATATGCATAAATCAACACTTTAAGAATATTACTGAACCGACTGTATGTTTGACAGATTGCAAAGGTTCCTGTACTTTTTTATGAATGATCATGAATCTGAGCTATATGGCATTAAACATGTTATTGAATTCACAAAGACTTCTCTTATCAAACACAAGCCTATTTATTAACATAATGAATTACAAATGTAACAGCACTGTATTTCTCCTGTATGCTATTTTATTAAAAACTGAAGATGAATTGTGATTGCAGGTGAAGGGCAGTGGTTTTTTTTAAACAATCACTCCACGTTTATCTTATACTCAGAGTATTAATACACGAACACCTCAATCAGGGACTTCAAATGTATTGCACCAAATGCCACCATACTCTGTTCTTGCTCAATGACATACTTAATGAATCACTGTACTCTGAGTGTACCCAAAGTTGACCTCAAAAGATTCTTAAACATGGATTCCAGAAGATACTCTGAATCAATTTGAATTTGCACAAGAGACCATCTTGTCATTGCATTCCTAGGTTTTTTTCTTTACTTTTGAATACAAGACAAAAAAATATCTGTACTGTTTTAATATTTAAGTTCTTATACTAAAAACAGACACAGTACAAACATGGTTTTGTAAATTATTGTATTAATATTTTAATGTAATATTGCTTTCATGTAACATTATAAAAATATGTGATATGTATACTACCTTTTATGTTTTTCACAGCACTTCGCCACATTATCTTGTTTACTCCTCAGAACAAACATATGGTTCTATTATCAAGACTTCTCTAATCCTGTTAAATTTTGTTTAGTAAATGTTGGCTTCTATCACAGATTTATTAATTAAGAAATTCTAGGATTGAGACCAAAGAATTTGCATTTGTAAATAAGTTCCCAGGATATAAAGGTTCTGTTAGTTGGGAACCATACTCTTAAGAACTATTGATCTAAATAATTGATCCATAATTTTAAAAATATGTTTAAACTGTTTCTAAAATCTTATTTAACATAAATATGAGACACATATCCTTAAAATATTAACTTTTTGAAACATTTATACAAGTAACACTAATTATCTGTAAGGACTATTGTAAGTGCTAGAGTGCAGTTAAAATCAGAAGAATGAAAAATGTCCTCATACAGCTGTATTCTACAAGGAGAGGTAGCCAATAAATAAATATAGAGTATGAAAGATCGTCAGATACCAGAAATTAAAACAGGGAATATGGGTAAAGTACTGGGGAGGTGGCAGTAACATCACTTCATAGTAAAAGCAAAGTAGCAAAAAATTTGAAAGCCCAGTCTAGGAATATCTGTTAGAGTCTGAAGATAAGAGGATGGAGAAAAATTTGAACTCCTCTGATTGACATAAAATGGAAAAAATAAAAACTTGTTATTAAGTTAAGGTTTGATAAGTAATTAGGTTTGCAAGAAAAGCAGAAAAGATACTACTTTTGTTAGTAACGATTGTACAACTTACTAAAATCAAATCTCAAAATGTCAAATATCAAATCTCAGAATATTACAATCCTGCTTGTATGAATCTATTCTATGGTATATAATCAGGTTGTGCTGTAATAATTAACAAAGAGAAGAAAGATGTTAGATATAATATGTATTTCTAAGAAATTGACAGAATAATGATACCTTCATAAAATGAAATTGTGACACTTAACAATTTTGCATTATACTTAAGAAGATATAAATAATATTTCATCTCCAAGCATCAAGTGAATGATCTAATATTGAGAAAGACAAAACTTTTCTACCCATTGCCCTTTTCAGCACAGTTTGCTAACATTTTATTGATCATATGTGTCATACCACCATTCTTTATTTGTTTTTTTGGTACCAGGAATCAAACTCAGGACCTTGGGCTTCCCAGGCAGGCACTTGTGCCACTGAGATAGATCCCTGGCCATACCACTATTCTTAATTTCAAGAGTAGCTTGAAAAATGGAATCTTTAGCCTGTTCTCCTCCTTTTCTTGTTCATCTTCTCCCCGCCTCCTCCTCCTCCTGTTCCTGTGATACTGGGGGTTGACTGAATACATGGCCTTAGCACAGAGCCAAATCTCCAGCCATTTAATTTTTTTAAAATAGGGGACAGGGTATTGCCGAGTCTTTAAATTGCCCAAGCTGGGCTTGTACTTACAATCCTCCTGCCTCAGCTTCCTACTTAAACTTTACAGTAATGGAAAAACACAGACATTGGAAAATTAAGTGTTTAGCAAATCTATACTGTCTTAAATAGTTAAGTAAAAGCCAGGTTACCAAGTGATATGTACATTAAGATCTCAATTTTAAAAAAACATATATACATATGTATATATGTATATATGTTTATTTCTATGAGGTGACAAGTCCTGAAAACGAGGTGCGGTGGATAAAAGAAAACAAGAGAGACAAAAAGTTATGAGAACCAGGGGTGGGGGTGCACAGTCTCTAGGACCGAAGCCTCAATTACAATTTTCTCTGGCTTTTTATCAGAGTCTTTCCTTAACAAAGAGCAGAAGTGGGATGTGGGAAGGACAAAGTACAGAGAGGTGAAAACATGAGTGTTTAACTATCCCAGTGACCATATCTGGCTATACCTGGCCTTCATGTTTACTACTGTTCTTACAGACACATCTTAGCAAAGCATCTTGTGTTGTCCCAGCAGCAGTCCTTTCCCATCTACCAAAGTAAGGATGGACCTCAGCTTGATGGTTGCCACAGCCTGGGTTGTATGGACAGAGGAGCCTCTGGAGCAGTGAGTTTGATTCCCAGTACCAAATAAATACAAACCCACGGGATAGGCAGAGAAAGCTATGACTTGAGGTGCACAGAGAGACTCAGAAACTGGAAGCTGCAGAGTGAAAATAAGCTTAGGGCAGACAACACTGGCTGACCATGCCCAGTGAGAAATGTGGAGCAGGATTTAGCATTCACATACAAAAATGTGAGTGTGGAAACAAAATAGGTCTTAGCAATGAATCACTATCCCTCCCCGATATATGGCAGATTCTAATACTGCAGACACTAGAAAGAAACTACTCATTTAAAAACACTCTTTTATCTTTTTTTTTCTTTTTTTTGGGGGGAGGGGAGATTAGGTTTTTCTTTTTCTTCTTTATTTTGCTGTCTTTTCTTTTTTTCATCTTTTTCATGTTCATTCTTTTCTGTTAGTTATATCAAATTTTTAATTTTACTCCTTACTAGAATCCTTTATCTCCCTTTCTCTTCTCATCTTCCTTTGCTTAAGTTTTCAAATTTTACTTCTTTCATTCTGCTATTCCCCACTTCCTTCATCTTTACAAATATAACCATTAAGCCTCATTAATGTTTAGATATTTAATCAACTCTATTCTGTTATTATTGAATTATTTTCTATTGTTCAGAGTGGTGCACTTGCATTTGGTAGATATTAGTGTATGTCAATATTTGTTTTGTATCTGTGTCTATAGTTTTAGACCTCTTTCTATGGCTGCAGGTGGTACAGTGGGAGCTTTTATTGATTTTTATTATATGTCAGTATCCAGTTTGTCTTTGACTCTTTGTTGTTGCTGATTTTGTTGCTTTTGCCAGCATGTCATAGTTATTGCAATTAACTGACTTGTCTTTGTGTCAGAAACAATACTGTGGTTCATTTCCAGGGAACTGGGTACTGGGCCAATTGAACAGCATCCTCCCCTCCAAAATGAGTGGAGGTGGTTGCATCTTGGCACAGAGGCAAAGGTCCATAGTTACCCATTCCCACAGTGCATCACTATAAAAGCTGACACTCACGAGATCCCCACACTACCAACAAAATCTTTTCATGATAATTGGTGTGCAAACCTCAGTACATGTACATGCATGCATACACACACACACACACACACACACACACACACACACAGATAGAAACATAAGAAGACAAGGAAACCAAATGCCTCCCCAAACTGCCAGCTCTCCAGTACTGATCTGTGGGGCATTAATGGGGAGGAAATCAAAAGTCAAATAGCTGAATTATATGAAATGACAAAGGAGACAACAATCATATCCATAAGGTGCTCAGTCAGCTCAAAGAAGATCTAACTAAACAGGTAATGGACTTAATAAATAAATGATCAGTGGGCTTACAACAGACACTCACAAAAACTAGTTGAGCTAAAAAAATGACTCAAAACATGAATGACCTGTTTAGCAAAGCTTTAGAATCCATCAAAAGGTACCAAACAGGAATCCACCCAGGATATTAAAAATTCTAATGAAAGTATGGGCAAGAGAAATGACCAATGCGAGGGCAGAGTGTCAGAACTAGAAATAGGTTTGATATAGATGACCACATACTCAGAGATACCTTAAAAAGACCAAAGAACATTAAAAAATGGATCCAATAGTGGCTTGATGCTGCGAAGAAGACTAAGATTAATTAAATTTAGTGAACATTCAGAAAGCAGCATAAGAAACCTATTTACAGAAATGATAGCGGAAAAATTTCCAGATATGGGGAAAGAATTTAACATATACAGAAGCAAGGTATATAGAACCCCAAATAGAAACCATCAGAAAAGAAATTCTCCATGGAACATCATAGTCAACATTCCAGTAGTCCAACACAAGGACAGAATCTTAACAACTGCTAGAGAAAAGTAATGAGTCACTTCTAAAGGTAAATCATTAGAATTACAGCAGACCTCTCAACAAAATCTTACAGACCAGGAGAGCTTGCAGTGAAGTGTTTCAAGATCTGAAATAAACCAGCTTTCAACCCAGGTTAATATATTCTATAAAATGCTTTCGAAATTGATGGAGAAATATGGTCTTTCCATGACAAAAAGCTCCATAAAAAAAATTCATGACCACTAAATCAGCACATCAGAAAATTGTCAAGGATGTCCTAGAAAGAGACAACGAAGTCAACAATGCAAAAAAAGTCTAATGGAGTGAATAATACACTAGACAGGGTGAGCAGCTAGCAGAAGGGAATGAAAAGAGTCAGCAACAGAAAAACAATGCAGTGGCAAGAATAAATCAATACCTCTCAGCAATAGTGTGCACAGTCTCAATTCTCCAATCAAAAGACACAGAGCGATGGCAATGATGGGCTGATGGTTTCATGTTTATATACATCTCCAAACGTGTCAAGTTGTATGTAGTACATTAAACAGGTAATTATTTTATGTCAATCATAGCTCAATAAAATGATTTTTAAAAGTGTGTATAGTTACATATTTCAGCATATGTAACTATGTGTGATTTGTTAATATAGGTATAGTAGCAGCCTACATTTAAATACCATACAATAGTATATCAGAGTGGGTTTTATCTGGTTTTAATTTTGTTTCTACCTTGTCTCTTTTACAATCTATACATTCTTTTGTTTGAGAAAAAGATATGTACATTTCTCTTTAAATTCTTTTCTTGGACTTTACAGTCAGGCATAGAGGGAACAGATTAAACTATAAAGAAGTGCAACAGAGTACTATTTTTGATAGCATTAAAGAGAATACAGGACTGGGGATTTAGCCCAGCAGCACTGCGCCTACCTGGCAAGCATGAGGTCCTGAATATGATACCCTTTAGCAAAAACAAACAAACAAAAAAACTAAACTCCTAAAAGAAACAAAAACTTAGAAAAAGAATTTTACCAGAAAATTATGTTTTTATAATGTCGTTCTTGGCTGAAAAATCTTCCTCTTCCTCCTCTGATCCTCCCTCCTTTCTCTCCAACTAACTAGCTGTCAGATTTTTTTTTTTTGTGAGATATGGTCTCACTTTGTAGTTCAGGGAATCTCTGAACTCACTATATATCCCAGACTGGCCTCAAACTCACGGTAATTCTCTTGCCTCAGTCTCCTAAGTGCTGGAATTGCAGGCGTGTGCCCCCACGCCTGACCAGATTTATTTTTTAAAGGCTAAAACTTATTAGTCACTATGTTAATAGAGGCAGTCTCTCTTACAAAATGCCATCTAGATCAAATTTATTTCGTTGTTATTTTGTTGGTTATTTCTTGAAAGGATATTTATCACTTACTAATGTAATGAACAGGCATTATGTTAATAAACGTCAGCGAAAAAAGTGTGTTAACAAAAACTTTGAATCCTTTTGGGTTTATATTTGTTTATCGTGAAAGAAGAGCTTCTTAGACCCCTTGTAACTTAAGAACTATGGAAAGCAAAGTGGTTTGCAACTTGTAAGCAGCTGGAAAGACACCTCTGTTGTTGCAGTCAGCCGACGCGCAACTCAAGGACGCCCTTGGCCAAGGGTGCAGGAACTGTAGGTCCCACGGCCCACTGCGCAGGCGTGCTTCCCTGAACTGTCATTCCTTTATCCAGAAGGAAGAGAGATTTTCTTTCTTTTGTCATTTAATAAATTTCATTGAGGGCCTACATTTTGCTAGGTAATATTTCAGGCATTGGGAATAGAGCAGTGAATAACACAAAGTCCACCCCACCAGCAACTGACAGCCTAGGATGGGCACCCAGACAATAAACAAGTGTGTTAGATAGTGGTTATGGAGGAACCAGAGTAATGGGGTTAGGGAGGCCTGGTGCAGCTGTTATGTCAGGGAGAGGAGAGAGAAGGCATCACTGGTAGATGATGTTACATAGACCTAAAAGTGAGGGAATGATCCTTGCAGATATCTGGGGGTTGAGGGGAGGATGTTATGTTTCCCAGCTTAGACTGCAGCAAATGCAGAGGCCCCAAGGTAGAAATGTGGTTAACCACTGTGGGGCTTGGATCAGGGAGGTCAAAGTGGATAGGGTCATGTGAGTTACAGCATCATGGGATGGATTGAAAGAGAAAGGTAAGAGGGGTCCAGATCACACTGGGCCATGTGGCCACCATGAGGAGTTTGGCTTTTACATGGATTGAGGAGGGAAGATAAAGGAGGGTGGGGTGGTTGCCACTGTTACTGTTTAATTGGGATATAGTTTACATACAACTTTCCAATTTTCACTGCAGCATTTTGAACTGAGAAGATACAGGATTAAACTTAGTTTAAAGAAACCATGTTGGATGCTTGCTGAAAATAGATGGTAGGGAACCAAGCCTGGCAGAGGGGTACTGGTGAGAAAGCTAAGGTGATCCTCCAGGTGAAAGATAGTTACTCCTATTAATTACTGCTGGATTGAGCTGGATCTTTGGAAAATTAAGAAAATTAACCTAATATTTCCTGAGCTATGGCAGTATCATAAGGCAACCTGGGCACTTTCATGGGCTGTTGCAAAAGAAAACAATGGTGACTGGAATCCTACTCTTTTAACATATGAGGTTTAACAAAAATGATATTATATTAAAGTTGCCAAGAATCTGGACTGAAGAGTCTATTTATGCACTAATTCAGGAAATATTAGATGCAGAATGTAGGCTAGGTAACTACACAGTAAATGTTTAAAGTTTTTAAAACTTACTACTGTAAAGCACACATTGCCCATAATGCCCCTCAGATTACTCTCCTTCACTTTGAACACAATTTATCCCATTATTCTTGCCACTTTCTTAAACAGTTTTGGAAGTCCTCTTTCATGAGTATTTTTATTTGCACAGTTATAGTTTCTTCAGTTTCCTGACATTTCATGGTCAGTTTTATGTTGAGGAAGAACCAGAAGTCACTCCGTACCAGATCCAGTGAATAAGGACATACCACAGTGTTTTTGCATGCCTGCCTTTCTGATGAATCACACTCAGTAGCAGTATTATCATATTTTTTATCATACTTCATAAAGACCTATATGAAAGAGGATTTCCAGCACTGCATCAGAAAATGGCAAGGACAAAGGGATGTATTTGAAGTAAAGCTGAATATTTGGAGGGATATTTGGATAATGTGTCTTTTACTGTAATTTTAAAATTTAAACATTCACTGTATATTTTGGTCCTATCTCATATCTAAGAGTGGAAAACAGTTTTATGGGACTGAACATTTCATTTTATGATATCTGATACTAATGCCATGTAGATAGTGTCACAGGGCAGAATATAGACACAGAAACCTGCAGGTATCTCTATTCCTGTCCTAAGCCTGCTGTAGCAAATGACTACAAACCTAGTATCTTAAAGAGAAATCTCTTTTCTTGCCGTTTGGAAGACCAGAAGTCTGAAATCAGGGTAACAGCAGAGCCACACTCCTTTTGGAGGATTTAGGGAAGAATCCTTTCCTCCGTTTTCCAACCGCCAGTGTCTGTCAGCTTTCTTTTTGGCTGTATTACTCCAATCTCTGCCTTCTGTTTCTTATAAAGTGACCAGTGATTGCATGTAGGGCACACTAAGATAATCTTGGATGATCACATCTGAGGACCCTTCACTTATCTACAGCTCAAATGACCATTTTTCCAAATGAGGTAACTTCCCCAGGTTTCAGTCCTGTCTTTTGAGGGGTCACGAAACACTAATAGTGTGTGAAACTAGGAAAATCCAAACTACAATTGAAACAGAATGCAAGGAGATGAAGTCATTCTTAGTGTTAGGTATAAAGATAAGGCAAACTTTGAGGTCAAAACTCCCTGGTGATTACTCAGAGATTAGAAGAGGGAATGCAGAGTCAACCTGGGTCAGTGATTTTCACACCAGGGTCCCAGGAGACACATGTATACCCAGGTAATTATGGTTTGAAAGTAATTTCCAGATCCTCTTTTCTAAAATTTCTATGTCTAAAAATAAATCTGTATTCACACTAACTCTTCTCCAGCTTTATATAAAAGAACTATACCCTTTGCCTATTCCAAATTTTGCACCTGGATTACCTAACAAAAAGCCCTCATTAGTGATCCTATTATGTCTTTGTGTTTATGGTGAACTACAGGATTTGAAATAGGGTATTTTGGCCAAGGTTAGAATATTCTAAAATGAAGATTCTGACAAAAGAAGGAGTAGGAATAATGAAAAAAATGTAAGAACTTCACCTTTTTTATTTTCCCAACTGTTGTTAAATGCCTTCATGGAGGGGAAAGAAACAAAAACCCAGTAAAATAGTAAATCCTAAAATATAGCCTTTGTGCAGTTAAACATAAGCAATTTTTTTTGTCTTAATCTTCATCCTGAGATGTCTTTAGCTGAAAATAAAGCATCTTTGAACAATAGTAGTAAAAGTCTACAGTGCTCCACTTGGTCATCCATTTTTTGGGAAGTGAGAAGTAGTATGCAATACAGTTCTGCAAGGATTCCTGCAAGGTAGCTACTGAGGCTTGAATGTTGAAATTTAATCCACAGTGCAGCGGTGTTAGCTGATGGAGACCACATTGAGGCAGCACTGAGCAGGTTTGAGAATTAATCAGGTGGCTTTTATATTAACTTATGAGTCTCTCCCAGGCTTAGGTGACTGAGGAGCCAGTGACTGGCATGCAGAAACAGAACTCTCCATGCCAATGGACAGAGTAGAGCCCTGTAGTAGCCTGTGACACTGTGACATCTCTGAAGGCAAGATAACCCTGCAGCTGACGTCACTGACTCCCACTCAGAATTCTAGGGCAATATTTGCCAACCTTAGAGATAAAACAGATCTCTCATTAAGCACAGGTTTACTGCTTAGAATGTCTTCGTTCCATTTTCACAAGGCCTTGCTCACTTGGCTTCCTTTTGCCTCAGTTATTCCCTGCCCTTTCCTGCACATCCCCTAATATGTTATGTACTCAATAAATACTGGCCAGTACAGAGAAGTCTGGGTCTTGGCCGCAAAAACTCTAACCTTCCCAGACCCCCGTATACCATATTACTTTAGTCTATTGTCTTTTATCCTTTGCTGTACACTTGCCCAGGGAATTGGCAGACTGGCCAGCTCCCGATAGTTGGGTGATAGGGCCTTCCGGGAGGTGTTTAAGACAAGAGAACTTTTCCCTCGCGAAGGGATTAATGCCACCATAAAGAGGGTGTTTGTGAGACTGGGCTTACTCTCTTCTCCTATGTGAGAAGCAGCATTCTTTCATCTTGGAGGATGTAGCTTTCAAGGTACAATCTTGGAAGAAAAGACTGAGCCCCAACAAGACACCAAAACCTGTAGGTTCCTTGATTGTAGACTTTCCCCCATTGAATACTATGGAAATACATTTCTGTTTCTTACAAGGAACTTCTATTCCCAAATATTCTGATACAGCAGCATATTGGGGTCTTGGCCAGCCCCAGTCTCCTAAACCAGTGGACAGCATGTGGCTTAAATAAAAGAGACAAGTGGTATGATTTCAGGGCTCCAGGAGGGTCAAAACCCTCTAATAGAATTCAAGATTCCCTGGGGGTTGAGACCCAGAACTTCTCTGGGTGGCTCATATTTATTTGGTTTTCCAACAAAGGAAGGGGATACTGAGGCTAGCCCAGGAGCTGAGCAGGACCTTGAGAGTCAGTTCAAAGACTTCTCCAAGTAAGAACTTTTGCCAATTGAGAGAACTGTCTTATCTGTAAGGTTGGCAGCTTTTTGCTCTGGAATAGAGGTTATCAGCAGCCCATGTCCTTGGTTGCCTCCCTGTGGTGTTTAATTTGATGTCAGAGCACTGTGCTCCTCCAACACAGCCAGAGGGCCCTGTGTTCAGCAGCTTAACCCTATACAACCCAGTCTCTAACAGCAGCCCAAAATGGACTAAGACTGGCAAATGATTTGTCCCGTTGGACAGAGATATAAAAATATCAAGACTTGGGGGAGGATATTGCAGATAAGGAAACCAAGATGAGGTTAAAAAAATCCTGGAAAATTGTTTACAGATCAGAAAAATTATGATTATTTGTAATAAATTCCAGGCACAAGACACATAGAAGGATCTTTGAGATGATGCACTGTTAATGTTCCTATGGCCCCACCAAGTCTCATGTAATCACGCCATGGACATGGCTGAGTGTAACATTTGTGATTGGTTTGTTGTCTGGCACTGGGATTGGTGATGTGAGTGCTGCACCCACCCAGGGGGGGAGCTGATATACAGGGTGAAAAGAAGGTGTGGCTTCCCTCTCTCTTGCTGGTTTGTGCCTGGCTGTTTGTGGCCACCATGAATGGCAGCCCTGCCACACCATGCTGCCTTGGAGCCAACTGAGTATGGACTGAAACCCCCAAGCACTGTCAGAATAAACCTTTCCTTCCCTTATTTTGGGTGTCAGATATTCTGTCTCAGCAAGGAGTGATAAGTAACTAACACATGCACAGACTAAAAATCTTTGTATCTAAGAAACAAACATAATTAAATAAATAAACACACTAAACAACAAGATGCGCAAGATGATTTACCTCATAAATGTCCAACTCTTTGTTTTGCTACTACCACAGTGCTTTTTCAGTGGGCTTGTGAATTGCAAAACCATACTTATAGGAGTGGAAGTGTTACATGGGCCCAAGAATATGAATGACTTCTCAGCAAGACTGATGAAACTATCACTGAATATCTGAAGCTTCAGCAGCACAGACAGACTCTGACCCTCTATGTAACAACATCCTTGAGCAGATCAGCCACCTACTTGGCAAGCTGATTAGAATGAACACTGTCTAGCCAGGTATGATGGTGTTCATCTATAATCCCAGCACATGAGAGGCTGAAGCAGGAACACTGCTGTGAACTCAAGGCCCACCTGGGCTAAATATTGATGCCCAGCCCAGCCTGAATTATAGAGCAAGACCCTGTCTCAGAAAAACCCAAAACCCATAACCCAAAGAAATGAACACCAGACTCCGAGAGTGTGCCTTCACTAGCTGCACACAGGATCCAGCTGTACCTGGGCCTGCAACTCAGTGCAACCCACCAGGGGAACACCCGGCCAGCCTCACAGGACACAGAGGTACTGAGCCCAGCCCAGCCCAGGTCCCCAGAGCTGCTCATCAGGGACTGGCCAGGATAGCTGCAGGGCCTTGGAGAGCTTGGGCTCTGCCTATCAGAGTGCAGGGCTCGAGCTCCATTGTTCAGTGGAGTGGCTTATGCACCAGGTCCTAGAGGTTGTGGGCCCACCCAGCCAGGAGCAAGGCCCCAGCACTGTAGACCCAGGCTTGCCTGGCATTCCAGAGGCTCTGAACTCCTTGCAGCCAGACTCAGGGTCCAGGTGGCGCCATACTCTGGGGTATGCTCCACCTAGCTGCCTGGGTCTGGGAGGTCTTGGCCCCCACCCAGTAAGGCAGAGGTTCCACCAGCACACTCTGGGAGTGCGCCCACACTAGCTGCACAGAGGATCCAGCTCTACCCGGTCCCATGACTCAGCACAACCCACCAGGGTAATGCCCGGTCAACCTCAGAGGACACAGAGCTACACAGGTCCCAGAAGAAAATGACAAAACAAAAGACCAAGAGGCAGTCTCAATCCCCCAGCCACTGAGAACAAACCTGAGACACTGAAATAGAAGACAGTGGGAGTCACACAACTGAACTTTCTGAAATGATAGCAAATGCAGTAAAGAAACAGCTTGATGAAGCTATAGAGAAACTCAAATCAGAAATAATCTCTCAGCTAAGAAATGAAATGACAATCATTGTTAAAGAAATGTTGTGTGTATCTAAAGAACAGGTAGATGAAAAAATAGAAGAACTTAAGAGAATGATGGAAACTTTGAATGAACAAAATAAGACACAAATAGAATGCATGAAACAGATTCAAAGGGAAATGCAGGAAATGAAAAATTCCATGGAAAGTTTGAAAAACCACTTGAATGAAGCTGAACATAGAATCTCAGATCTTGAAGACAGCATGGGAGTTTAGGGCCACGAAAGAAAAGATCTCTTAAAAATAGTAAGGAACCAAGAAACAACAATTCAACAGCTGCAAGATGATGCCAAGAGAAATAGCATACGATTAATAGGCATCAATGAAAAAGCAGGGGGCAATACTAATGACCTGCAAAGACTATTCCCAGAAATAATAGCAGAAAACTTTTCAAACATGGGAAGAGAATCTGATACACACATAAGTGAGGCATACAGAACCCCTATTAACCATAACCAAAATAAATCTTCACCCAGACATATAATAATAAGGGTATCAGAAATACAGCACAACAACAAAATACTAAAAGCTGTCAGAGAAAATCACCTACGAAGGAAAGTCTATCAGAATTGCAGCAGATTTCTCAACACAAACCTTTAAGTTAAGAAGAGCTTGGAGTGAAGTATTTCAAATCCTGAAAGAAAACAACTTTCAACGCAGATTGATGTACCCTGCAAAACTCCTTAAAAATTGATGGAGAAATAAGATACTTTCATGACAAAGAGCAACTGAAGAAATCTATGGCCATCAAACCAACACTACAAAGAGTACTGAGAGGCACTCTAGAAAGAGACAAAGATAGCTACAATCTTAAGAACAACCACAAAAGAAAACCACTAAGTAGGGCAAATAATTAAACAGAAAATGTAGAAAACCAACAACAGAAAGATAGCATGACAGGGATGAGCCAGTACATATCAGTTATATCAATCAATGTAAATGGTCTCAACTCACCAATAAAAAGAAACAGACTAGCGGAGTGGGTTAAGAAACAAAACCCAACAATATGCTGTGTACACGAAACACATCTCACTCAAAAGGAAATTCACAGACTAAAAATCAAAAGCTGGACAACAATACTCCATGCAACAGAAACCCGAAAAAAGCAGAAGTAGCTATTATGTTTGCAGACAGTACAAACTTCAAACCAAAAATGGTCAAAAGATATAAAGAATGTCCCTATGTACTTGTTAGGGGATAACTTCAAGAGGAGGAGATTACAATCATAAATATATATGCACCAAATATGGGAGCACCCAACTATGTAAGACAATTCTTAATAGATATGAAAAACCAAATAAACAATAATACAGTTATAACAGGGGACCGTAACACCCCATTGTCACATAGAGACAGATCAACCAAACAAAAAATCAGCAAAGAAATAACAGAACTGAATCAAACTTGTGAACAAATGGACCTAGTAGATGTGTACTTAGTGCTCCATCCATCAGTATGAGAATACACATTCTTCTCAGCTGCACATGGGTCATTCTCTAAAATAGATCATATACTGGTCCACAAAACATGCTTAAGTAAATGCAAAGGAACTGAAATAATTTCATGCATATTATCTGACCATAGCACAGAAAAATTGGAAATAAATGACAAAAAATCTGCAATAACCACATAAACACATGGAAATTAAATAATACTCTCCTAAATAACCAATGGGTCACAACAGACATTAAAGAAGAAATTAAACAGTATCTACAATTGAATGAAAATGCAAATACAAATTACTGGAACCTGTGGGACACAATGAAAGTAGTCCTCAGAGGGAAATTTATAGCACTGAACTCCCACATTAGAAAAATGAAGAGAACACACATAAACAACCTAATGATACACCTCAAACTTCTAGAAAAAGGAGAGCAAGTCAAGTCCAAAGCGCAAAGAAGGGAGGAAATTAAGATTAGAGCAGAAATTAATACAATTGAAACTAAGAAAACAATACAAAAAATTAATGAATCAAAGAGTTGGTTCTTTGAAAGAGTAAATAAAATTGATAAACCCCTAGCCAACTTTATCAAAAAGAGGGAAGAAAAAGCTCAGATTCATGCAATAAGAAATGAAAAGGGTAAAATCACTACAGACCCTGTGGAAATACAGAAGATCATCAACACCTACTTTGAAAACCTTTACTCACATAGATTTGATAACACAGAAGAAATGGGCAGATTCCTAGAAAACTGTGAATTACCAAAGCTGAATCAAGAAGATGTAAAGCTGCTGAGTAACCCAATTTCAGCTAATGAAATTGAAAATGTCATTAGGACCCTACCAACAAAGAAAAGCCTGGGCCCTGATGGATTCACTGCTGAATTCTACAAGAAATTTAGGGAAGACTTAATGCCAACACTCCTCAAACTCTTCAATGAAATTGAAAGGGAAGCAAGTCTCCCTAACTCATCCCTGGAAACAAGTATTACCCTAATACCAAAACCAGAGAAAGACCGAACCAAAAAACAGAACTACAGGCCAATCTCCCCAGTGAACATAGATGCGAAAAATCCTCAATAGAAAAGTGGCAAACAGAATACAGCAAGTTATCAGGAAGATTATACACCATGATTAAGTGGGATTCACCCTAGGAATGCAGGGATGGTTCAACATATGCAAATCAATAAATGTAATACACCAGATCAACAGGGCCAAGGACAAGAACCACATGATCATCACAATAGATGCTGAAAAGGATTTTGACAAAATCCAACACCCATTCATGATAAAAACCCTACAGAAAATCGGAGTAGATGGTCTCTACCTAAACCTGATAAAAGCCATATATCATAAATCAACAGCCAACATCTTACTAAATGGAGAAAAACTGGAAACTTTCAACCTAAAATCAGGAACAAGACAAGGATGTCCATTATCACCACTCCCATTCAATATAGTTTTGGAAATATTAGCCAGAGCAATTAGACAAGAGAAAGAAAGGGAGTAAGGATAGGAAAGGAAGAAGTCAAATCATCATTATTTGCAGACAATATGATACTCTACATAGAAGACCCCCCAAAATCCATTAGAAGACTTCTAGAAGTAATAACCAAATTCAGTAATGTAGCTGGATACAAGGTGAGCACTCAAAGATCAATAGGATTCCTGTACACAACAAAGTCACTGATAGAGAAATAAGAGAAGCCATACCCTTCACTATAACATCCAAAAAAAATGAAATACTTAGGAATCAATCTAACAAAGGAAGAAAAAGATCTATACACTGAAAGTTACATTACTCTGAAGAAGGAAATCGAAGAAGATTTCAGAAAATGGAAAGATATTACCTGTTCATGGATAGGAAGAACAAACATCATGAAAATGGCCATTCTCCCAAAATTATTATACAGATTTAATGCAATCCCAATCAAAATACCACTTGCCTACCTCACAGAACTAGAGAAAGCATTCCTGAAATTCATCTGGAACCAGAAAAGACCTAGAATAGCAAAGGCAAGTCTGGGCAACAAAGGGAAGGTAGGAGGCATCACAATCCCCGACTTGGAACTATACTACAAAGCTACTGTGATAAAATCAGCATGGACCTGGAATCAAAATAGACCTGAAGATCAATGGAATAGATTAGAAGATACAGCCACAACTACAAACACACTCAGCCACCTCATCTTTGATAAAGGCACCAAACATGTACATTGGAAGAAAGATAGCCTCTTTAACAAATGGTGCTGGAAAAACTGGCTTCTTATATGCCTTAAACTAAAACTAGATCCATGTCTATCACCATGCACTAAAATAAAGTCAAAATGGATCAAAGATCTGAATATTAAAACAGAGACACTAAGCTTACTAGAAGACAGAGTAGGTGAAAATCTCAATGACATAGGAGTAGGCAGAGAGTTTATGAACAAAAATCAAATTGCATGGGCAACACTTTCCAGCATCAACAATTGAGATCTCATCTTACTAAAAAGTTTTTGCATGTCAAAGGAAATCCCCAACAGAGTAAAAAGAAAACCCATGAACTGGGAAAATATCTTAGCCAATTGTCCATCAGACAAAGGACTTCTATCTAAAACATATAAAGAATTAAAAGAAATCAGTCCCCTAAAATTCAAGGACCCAATCCAAAAATGGTCATCTGAGATGAATATGCACTTCTCAGAGAAGGAAATACAAATGGCAAATAAATATATGAAAAAATGTTCAACATCAATGGTCATTCGGGAAATGCAAATTAAAACAACACTGAGATTCCATCTCACTCCAGAAAGAATGGCCAAGTTTAAAAAATCAACCAACAACAAATGCTGGAGGGGCTGTGGGGAAAAAGGAACTCTTCTCCACTGTTGGTGGGAGTGTAGATTGGTGCAACCACTGTGGAAGTCAGTGTGGAGATTCCTCAAGAAGCTAGGATTAGAGATCCCATTCAATCCAGCTATCCCACTTCTGGGCATTTTCCCAGAAGAATTGAAAACACCATACCACAGTGATATTTGTGCACCCATGTTTATAGCAACCCAATTTGTAATAGCCAGATCTTGGAAACAACCCAAGTTCCCATCAATCAAAGAATGGATAAAAAAGATGTGGTATTTTTTATACAATGGAGTATTACTCAGCTATTAAGAAAGATTGCATTAAGCCTTTTATAAGTAAATGGACACGACTTGAGACTGTACACATAAGTGAGATAAATCAAACCCACATGTATAAATACCGTATTGTCTCCCTACTGTAAGAAACTTGAAAAGTATATATGATCCAAAATCTATAATAAATACTATGTAAGGGTAAAAAGCAGCTCAAAGAGCAAAGGTAATTGGGAAGGGAAAAGGGGGAAAGAGGGAAGGGAAAAGGAAAAGATATAAATCTGTATATGTGTAAGATGACTAAAATGAACATACTGCTGAATGTATTAGTTATTGAGAAAGAACAGTTAATACTCATATGATTAGATCAGTTTTACATGTCTACATTAATGTAAACAACCATTTTGAAGATAACAATACACAATATTGCAACCATTGTCAAGTTTCTGTCATCCTGTTTTGTAAACCTGTAATGTTACTGTTGTGCATTTACTCTAGTCGTTTGTTTGTCTGTTTTGCTTTTTGTCTTTCTTGTATGTGTTTTTTTTCTCTTAAATAGAAAGAAAGAAAGAAAGAAATGAACACCGTCTACCATGGAAAAGGCAGTGGCTTGTCCATGACTGGGATGGATAATTACCCTGTATGTAGGCTTGCCCCCATTGCCTGCAGTGACTCTGACTGCATCACTAATTCAGAGCATGCTGAATGCCTATTTTATGCATGTGAGAACCTGGAACACATTGCCTGAGGTCAAGGTAGCTATCTAGGGTAAAGGATGTGTGACAATAGGTATATGAACATGGCACCCACTGTCCCACTGGTGCAACCAGTTTGGGGTCTCTCAGTGACTCTCCACTAGTCTTCAGGTCCTTGCCCCCTACTCCAGTAAAGATTGAAGAAGTATGGCTCTTAGCAGAAAATGGAAGAGTCAAGACCTGTACTACTGGGAAGCAAAGGTTTATTTAAAATGTGGCAAATGCAGAGAAAGCAGAAGGAGAGCTGTTTTATCAGCAGAATCTTGTTTCAAGATAGGAAGTATCCTGCTCATGATGGCCTGGTGAGTATGAGATGTACTTCTTACTTACAGGGGTAAGCTAGTTTCTAAAAATAACTGTTTCACTGATTGATAGTCTAGGCCAATCAGTGTCTTAGCCTTTGTTTCTGGGAAGGAAACAAGGTCAGCATAAGTGAATGTGAATGACACTTTCATAAGGAATCAGTAGTGTACATTTTCTCAAGTACATGGTACACAAATAAACGTGATGATCTTACAGTGGTCAGCTACAGATAAGCATGAGACGGTTTTGCAATGCTAGTCATCAGGGTTGTCCTGTGTTTTTTCTATGTCCCGCTACCCCTACACTATTATATGCCATATGATCCAGAAGCTACTGTCCCAATAAAAGTTTGAAACAGCCTCTCTAAGTCTCAGCTGAAGCGTCCGTTTTGGAAGGACACCTGTTTTGTTTCAGGTGCTGTCATTCAAGTTGTGACACATTGAAGTTATGTCTAACAAATTGTTCTGTATCCCTAGTAGCTATTATGCACAGGTCCAAGAACCAGCATTCAAGTAGAATTGGTTCTTCTCCCTATTTCTCCCACAGTTCCACTTATCCTTTCCTATGATTGTGCTAGATTAAAGGTCCTGTTTCCTAGGACAAGAGTTCCTCTAAATATGAAGCTATGGCTACTGTCCGGTCTTTGAGTCCTTGGTATAAAGAGATTACAAGGGGCAAAGAAGATCCTGATGAATATATAATGCATTTATCAAATTAAGTTTGTTGAGAAATTTCCATCTCTAGTTTGCTGAGAATTTTCACATTAAATTCCCACCATTTTTTCCTGTATTTATTGAAATAATCATATGCATAGGTGGATGAGGTGGTCAGCATTTAGACTTTCTGGAATTTCCATTAAATGGAAGAACGTTAAAAAAATTAAGATTACAACTTTAAAAACTAGTAAAAATATCAACACAAAAGAAAATAGAAATAAAAGCAGAAATTGGTGATGTATGAAACAGAAAAACAGTAGAACAGTAGAACTAATATAGAAATAAAAATCTTCATTTTGGGGGGGAAATAAACACATAGCCATTAATTAGTCAATTAAATTTTCATATGTAAAATTATCTTTACACTTGCAAGGGCATAGAAGTCTAGCTTTAGAATATTTCTTTTAGAATTTTGAGTTCATTTATGTATTATTTTCTTCCCTCTAGTGTTCCTGTTGAGAGTATCATTCTCTTTTTTTAAGTATCCTGTTTTTCCTTGGTAACTCTTTGGATGTTTTATTTTTCTCTGAAGTACTCAAATTTAAGTGTGATATGCCTGGCTTTTCCTTTCACTAGCATGTAAATCAGTGATTGTATCTTTTTATCAATAATGAGGCTTGAATGCAGGGTCTTGCTCAACATAGGCAAGTGCTCTTACCACTGAGATACATCCCTGGCCCTTTGTCTTTTTTATTTTTTATTTTTTAATTTTTTTTATTTAAGAGAAAATAGATACAGAAGATAGAAACAAAAATCAAAAAAGACAGACAAACAACAACAGATCTGATACAATAACTTTGTAGGTTTACACACTGAGGTGGTTGAAGTTTGACAGTAGTTACAATACTGCGTATCGTTACCTTCATAAGGATTGATCATATTGACAGATATAGACATGTAAGATTTATCAATTCAGGTATATTAACTTTTCTTTTTCAATAGCTATTGTATTTAGCAATACAGTTTTTTAACTGTCTTATTTATGCATATTTATAAATTTATGTCTTTTTTCTTTTCTCTTCCTTCCTTTCCCCTTAGAATACCTCTTGTTATTGAAGTAACTACCCATAACATCAGGTCTAATATGATCAAGCAAAATAATTCAGAGTGAAACCAATAAAGCATAAAAGAATGGTCACACATAAGAGAAACAAAAGAGTAAAGAGATCAGCAAACAACAACAACATATCCGATACTGTAAAATCATAGGTTTAGGAATTTAGATGGTTGGAATTTTACAGTGGTTGCAACATTGTATATTGTTACACTTAAGGGGGCTGTTCAGATTGACAGGTAAAGACATGTAGGATTGATCTGTCCTTATGGATATCAACTGTTCTCTCTCACCAGTTAATGCATTTAGTAGTATAGACTTTTAAAACTATCTTATGAATACCCTTATATAAAACTATGTCTTTTTTTTTCATACCTTCCTTCCTCGGTTCCCCTTGTAATACCTCTTATTGTCTTCAAGCTAAATGCCCTTACCAATTGGCCAAATATAGTCGAACGAAATAGTACTGAATAAAACCAATAACAAATAAGATAATGGAGGCAATACATAGTAATGCATTGTTGATTTCTATAATGCCTCATGTTAGCTTCAAAGCAGTTGCCTATATCATCTGTTGTAACACAATCATACTAAGATAGGTTAAAATCCCTCAGAACAGAGCAGCAAAAGTAATACCTGGTTTTGAAGCAAGGTGATCATGTATCACTGAAGGCTATCCTTATAAATTTTGTTATCTTTACAATAGCTGTCTTTGTCATCATTTATGATGAAGATAGGGCAGTCGAGGTAGAATAGGGTTAAACTAAACAGCTCATTGAAAACAATACTGGACTTAAATCCTGTTAATGGATTATTCATTTGTCTGCCCTGCTCGATGGTATCTCTCTGTTGCTTTTTCTGGAGCAGTGGACTTCTTTATCTCTCTCTGGAATGTCCTTCAGTATTCTTTGTAGGGTTGGCTTGGTTGTCATAAATTCCTTTAATTGTTCTTTGTCGTGAAAGTATCTTGTTTCTCCATTGATTTTAAAAGATAATTTTGCAGGGTACATTAATCTGGGTTGGAAGTTATTTTCCTTCAGGGCTTGAAATATTTCACTCCAAGCTCTTCTTGACCTGATGATTTGTGTTGAGAAGTCTGTCGTGATTCTGATGGGCCTTCCTTTGTAGGTAATCTGTCTCTTTTCTCTAGTAGCTTTTAATATTATGTTTTTGTGTTGAATTTCTGAAATCTTGATTATTATATGTCTGGGTGTAGGCCTGTTTTGGTCAAGTTTAGCTGGAGTTCTATATGCTTCAGTTATCTGAAAGTCTCTTCCTGTTCCCATGTTTGGAAAGTTTTCTGAAATTATTTCTGTAAATAGTCTTTTAATTTGATTTGTATTGACCCCTGCTTTTTCACTCACACCTTTTATTCGTAAGTTATGTTTCCTTGAGTTGTCTTGCAGCCATTGCACTGCCACTTTCAGGTTTCTGAGAAAGTCCCTTCTTTCTCTCTCCCAAGTTTCCATTCTTTCTTCCAGATATGAAAGTCTATCTTTAGTCTCCTTCAGGTGGTTCTGCCAACTTTTATTGGAGTCTTTGATATCCTGGTAGTCTCTCTGAATCTGATTGATGCGTTCTAGGTCTTTATTTGTTTCATTCTCAATTTCCTTTGATTTTCCATCCTCCACCTTTCCTGCTATGTTTCCTTTAGAGGTGCTTAGCGATTCTGCTATTATGTATTTCATTTCAATTCTCAGTTGGGCTAACAGTGCCGCTTTAATTTCTTTCATAGCTTTGTGGAGTTGTCTCCCCACTTTAGCTGTCATCTCCTCTGAGAGTTTAATTTTTGGACTCCTGATCATTTCAGTGTTAGCGTTCCCGGAATTGGTTCTGCTTGTATCTGAGTCTGGAGAGCACCCTCTACCTTTCTGTCTTGGCATTTTCCTGGGCTCACCAGTGAGGCCGTGTTGGTCCACTGCCTCTCCCAAGCCTGTTTCTGCTCCACGGATGTCTGGTGCAGTGCGGGAGAGGACGGGGCCGCTGCCTGGTAACCCGTACCGGACCATCCGCCAAACGTCCCCTATCACCCCCAGGGCACCTGCGCCGTTTCCTCCACGACCTTCCAGAAACCGTGCCTAATTAGGTGCAGTTCCGGTCTTAAGATGGATACCTGTCCCTCGCTCTCCCTTGGGGGTGGGGGGCTGGGGGCCACCGGGTTCACTCACTCGCTTGCTCGTGACCACCTCGCTCCACAGTTGACCGCCACTTCCACCGTCCCGCCGCTCCGTAGCAATTCTACCATGTATCACTAGCACCCCGATCGTACCTTCTCAGCTCGGGTCACAGTGCTAATTGGATACGGCTCTGGTTAGAGGTGCTGCTGGTCTCCGCCTTTGTTTATTTCATTTTTTTACTCTTTCCGTGGGCTACAGTTCTCGTTTTAGATTCTTCTTGGGTCCAGAGGACCCATCTCCCTCTTTTTTTCTTCTCTCTGTTATTATATTAGTTTATATTCCAGCATTTGGATGGTATATTCAGGGAGCCTCCCTGTCACGGTGTTATCTGGGCGGCCATCTTGGAGGGGCTTCTATTTTTTATTTTGTGATAGTGTCTTTGTGCAGGCTGACCTTTAATTTAAGATCCTCCTGCTTTGGCCTCCCAAGTAGCTGGAATTACAGCAGTGTGCCACTGCACCCAAGTTGTGGTTCTATCATTTTTATATTCCACCAACAGTGTATGACGATTCTGGCTGCTTTGCATTCTTCCAATATTTCATGTTGTCAAGTCCTTGTTTGTTTTGCCATTCTGATCAGTGTGTAAAAATATCTGTGTTTTAATTTAAAAATGTAAATAAACACCAACATATCATTTAGGTTTACCCCAAAGAATAGCAATATACTGTTTGGTTTAGTAAACTAGCTTTGTGTATGTCACTGCTGAAGGCATAAATTGTGGCTGATCTGTGGAGAGCAGTTCCTCACACAGCAGATCTTCATTTAGTGTCTGCTAAGCCGGACACTGTCTTAGCATGAGCATAATGGGAAGTAAGACCAGATCCTGCCGTCATGGGAGACATAGGGAAAACAAAAGTGAATAAACACAAAATCTTCCACATTATTTTAGTGCTGGAAAGAAAACAAACAGGACCCTAAAAAGTCATCACAGTGGTCAGCAAACCTATGTAGCAGGATCCCAGAAGGATTTTCAAGGAGGTGATATTTATATAAATAGGTCATGTATCTCCAGATAAAATGTGCTGACCTATTGAGCAGGAAGATTAAACCAATAGCCAGTGCTACCTTTCTCAAATCTATCAATATTACAACTTTCTACTTTTAAAAGGGACTAAAATGCATACCAGTTCTGTGTTCTCTGCTGAGACTCTGCAGCTAATTGTCACAAATCGTATTTACATGTGCACATTTAAGACAGGGGATAGACAGCTAGACAGACAGGCAGACAAAAATATTAATTCAAGATTTCTGACCACAGAACTTTCTCACAATGCACAGAGGAAATAAGGAAGCTCAAAGAGGTGGTTGCAGCCACAATAGCTCAACTGCAGGGTGGCCAGTAGGGGGGACCCTGCACCTTGCTGTGCTTGCAGCTTCTGGTTCAGTTACCCAGATGCAGATCAATCAGCTTCACCTGCTTCCTCAGCAATGGCAGGGAAACTGGAATTACGACCTCTTTTCCTTCATCTGTGTATGTGCTCGAAGATCCACACAT
>RJWM01011504.1:0-59551 GCA_004363535.1 Dasyprocta punctata
GTTTCGATCATTTTCTTAAGTTCTTCTATGTTTTTATCTTGCTCTTCTTTAGATACACACAACATTTCTTTAATAATGATTCTCATTTCATTTTTTAGCTGAGAGAATATTTCTGATTTGAATTTCTCTATAGCTTCTTCAAGTTGTTTCTTTATTGCATTTTCTATCATTTCAGAAAGTTCATTTGTGTGACTCCCACTGTCTTCCATTTCAGTGTCTCTTGGGTTTTTTCTTTGTGGGCTGGGGGACTGAGACTGCCTCTTGGTCTTTCGTTTTGTCATTTTCTTCTGGAATCTATGTAGTTCTGTGTCCTGCGAGGCTGGCCAGCGTTCCCCTGAGGTTCGTGCTGATTCTTGTGGCGTCCAGGATTGTGGGACCCGGTAGGCTGGGTCCCTTGCACAGCAAGGAAAGGCGGCCTCCCGGGGCGTGCGGGTGGAGCCTCCTCCTTCACTGGGTGGGGGCCAAGGCCTCCTGGTCCCAGCGAGCTAGGCGGGGCAGTGCGAGTGACGCGGACCCGACCCTGGTTCTGTCTGCAAGTTCAGCCCAACAGCTATGCCTGCGGGGCAAGCCTGGGCAGGTCCCAGGCCTACAGTGCTGGGAGCAACCCTGCTGGGCAGCGGGGTCTGCACCCGAGTTGTGGGATGGCACACGCTCGAGCCGCTCCACTGAAGAATGCAGCTGGAGTGCGCTCTGCACTCTGGTGGGGGGGCCCCAAGCTCTCCAGGTCCCTGCAGCTATGTTGCTCAGTTCCTGGTGAGCAGCTCTGGGGTCCTGGGCTGATTTGGGCTGGGCTGCATACCTCTGTTTCCTGCACGGCTGGCTGGCGTTCCCCAGAGGTTCGCGCTGATTCTTGCAGTGTGCAGGATCGCGGGACCCGGTAGGCTGGGTCCTGTGCGCAGCAAGGAAGGGCGGCCTCCTGGGGCGTGCGGGTGGAGCCTCCTCCTTCACTGGGTGGGGGCCTAGGCCTCCTGGTCCCAGCAAGCTAGGCAGGGCCACCTTGTGCTTTTGTATGTTAGAAATGTTTAGCCTGGTTTTCATTTATACAGGAGATTACAAACAAGAGTTTGCCATAGATCTCAAAGGAGATTTGAGACTTAGACTTTTCAGCAATGCTAAAACTGTTAGGACTTTGACAACTCTTAGAGATGGACTAAATGTCTTTTATAATAAGGATATAAATGAGTCCTTGGGGGTCCAGTGGTGGAATGTATTGGATGATATGCTATATACCCCCAAGTCCTCATACTTTTGATGGGGCTGAGTCTAGTGCTTGTGTTCAGTTTGTTGTCCAGCACTGGGATTGGCAATGTGAGTGGTGCACATGCCCAGGGGTGGAGCTAAGATACAGTGTAAGGAAAGGCGGGTCTTCCACTTGCTTGCTTCCAGGCTTCTGCTTCTGCTCTCTCTCTCTGGCCAGCGTGCCTTGCAGCTTGCAGCCACCATGGACAGTAGCCCTGCCACCTCATGCTGACTTGGAGCCAACTAGTAGACTAAAACTCCCAAAAAACTATAAAAATAAACCTTTCCTTCCCTAATTTTGGGCGTCGGGTATTTTGTCTTGGCAACGAGTGAAAAGTAACTAAGACAGCAGCCATTTCAAAGATAGCAAAATATGTTATGGTAGCCATTTTGGATTTACTATTGTCTTGTTTTGAAGTCCTTTATTGTATTCATTGTTTTGTTTTTATTGGTTCTATTCTATTCTGTTCTCTTTTTTGATTTTTACTATGTCTGAAGTTATCTGCAGCTATTTTGAAGACAACAAGAGGCATTATGTTAACCATTGCTGATTTCATACTGTTTTGAAGTCCTGTTGTCACTGTTTTGTTTGTCTTTATTCTGTTTTATTTTGCTTGGTTTTATTCTCTTTAAAATAAAAAAATACAGTCAATGTTTACATTTTTAAACATTAAAGTGAAAGATGCATTGCCATTAACCTCCTTCAAAATACATTCCCTCACTTTGAACACTTTGAGCTTGCCATTTTCTGAAGCATTCACGAGTATCACTAGGAAGTGCGATAAAAAATGTGATGAAGCCTACTGCAGAGTGCCACCCAACAGAAAGGTAGCTCAGCAAAACACAACAGTGTGTCCCCTACCACCTAACTCACCAGATCAGGCACTGTACAAGTTCTGTTTCTTCCCCAAGTCAAAATAACAATGAACGATAAACAATTTAACTTGATCTGGGACATGTAATAAGCCACAGCATCATAATTAAAGACACTTGTGGAAAAGGCCTTCTACCGCCACCTCAGAAATTTGCAAAAACAATGAAATAAGTGTGTTTGAAGAAGGGCCCAGTGCTTAACTCAGTGGCTTAAGCGCCTGCCTGACAGGCATGAGGTTGCGAGTTCAATCCCGGGTACAAAAAAAAAAAAAAAAAAAAAAACAGTGTTTGAAGAGTGAGGAAAGTATTTTGAGGGGTTAAATGGCAATGTGTCTTTTACTATAGTAAATTATTTCAAAAACATATTTTTCAAGCACTGTTTTAAAGTTTTTTGTTATATTTTTGTTTTTTATTTTTTGAGACAGGGTCTTGCTATATAGCTCAGGCTGGCCTCAGCCTCTCAACAGTCCCCCTGCTCCCAGCCTCCCAAGTGCTGGGATTATAGGTGTGCACCACCACATGAGATAAAGTCTTTTATCATAAAAAAATCATCAAAATTATCTTTTCTGGCTTTAGAATTTTAAGTGGTAGAAAGGCTTTCTGAGACCAAAGATTTAAAGGGGTTTGGCCATACTTTATTTGGCATACCTTATGTACTTAAATTTTTGCAACTAAGTTAAATTTTTGATCCACTTTAAGTGTATAATATGGTGCATAGCTCAAACCATATCTTTCTCTAAATGATTACACATTTTCTTCAGCACCACTAACCTTAACTCCATTTATATGGCACTCTCTTGAAATACTGTTTTATCTTGCATCAACCTGCTGTATAGATTGGAAATGATTTCTGGACTTTCTACTTTGTTTCCTAAGTATCCCTATCTCTTCACACTGGTCTAATTATTGAGCCTTTATAGCATAAATCCAATTTTAATCTACTTCCTCACTGAAAGTTTCAAAGATATCCACAAGCAGCTCGAGCCTCCCTCCTTCCTTCCTCTCAGGGTACCATACTCTCTGTCCCCAGTTTTGGCCTTCACCTGTAATATCTTTGACTGGGAGCCTGTAGTTCCCAGAACATGGGGTGTGGGCGTGCCCCTGACAAACACCCACCCCACTATCACAGAGATGGCTGTCAGGACATGGGTCTCTGCTTCTCGGTGGTTGGGTTTCTGCTTGTCTGAAAATGCAGGTGTGACTTCCCGGCCCAGGCTCTGGCCTATGTCCTGAGTCTTCCAAGGCTTCTTAGGGCCCAGAGTGGCTCCACGGTGAACCAGGACTCGAGTGTCCTCTTCAGATCACATACTCAATAGGACATGAGCTGAGTCCTCCTCTCTTTGTTGAGAGTCCAGGCCCTGCTGGCCCAGACCTTTGGTGTCCAGTGGGAGCTTCCTCACTCTGTGCAGAAAGTGGCACTGGGTTTTACTTTTCTCTCTCCTGTCACCAAGGTAAGAAGGACACTGCGCCTTACTTTGGGAGGAATGCTTCACTGAGGATGCCACAACAGAAAGGCCTTTTCTCTTTACCTCAGAGATTTCTCTGTACATCTGGGCCAGGATGGAGCTCTTCACTTTTTAAACACCAGTATCCTGTTTTAAGAGCTGCCCAGCAGTTGACAAATATCTATGGATTCTATCCTCCACGTTCAATCTGTGCCAGCTGCCAGACAACACTAAGACAGCGCTAATCTGACCTGACACAGCTTCATTTTCCGGAAGGACTTGTGGATGGACCCAAGCAAAACAGAAAGACAAAAGCCCCAGGCATAGCACTTCATACCAGAGGTGTGCACTGTGTGGTGTTGCTGGGTCCTCCTTCCTGAGGTAGATGTTATATGCCATGGCATTTTCTCATTTGGAAGTGAACTTTGAGCCTGTCCAGACCACCTTCATACCCCATTATACTAGTGACAACACTGAAGATCAGGAAGGGACAAATCTGAAGGCTTCTGAGGGGCCAGATGAGGAACCAAGAACTGGTCCAATGCTTGCATCTCAGGTCTTCCACAAATACCACTGTCTTCTCCCTCTCTGAACCAAACCAGATCCATGGGTCACCACAATTCTCCCAGTGGTCCCTCAGTTTCCTGTGTTCCTACCAACTCTGCTGCTACTCCAGGTTGGAAAAAACAACTTCTCTTGCCTAGAACATTTTAGTGCCTCCTGCCTGCTTCTGCTGTGGCCCACAGAGACACAGCAAGATCTGTCTGCTTGCCTCTGATCAGATCACCTCACTGAAGGACTCTTCATGTCTCTCTATTTCTTTCCTTTCTAATTATCACTTCAACTTTTATTTTGAAAGACTTGTAGATTTGATGCAATTGCAAGAAAGAGTATAGAAATACTGTGCACCTTCACCCAGTTTCTTGAATCACTTGTTTTCTGTTGCTTTTCAGATAAATATGAAGATTGGTATGGTGGTTTTGTCCTGGAGCTGGAGACCTGGGCTCAAACCATGACTTCACCTCAGACAGAGTAACTTTGGCAAGTTATTTTTCCTCTCTGAGCCTTGGGTTCCTTGGGCTTAAAATAAAGGCACTCACTTCAAAGAGTAGCTTGAGACTTAAATGAGATAATACTTAAAACCAAGACTGATGTATTGACTGACACTCAATGAATAATAAAGTAGCCTGGAAAGGTCTAGCACCTGCCTACATCCTCCCTCCATAATTCCCCTCTTTCTCTCTCCTCCAGCCACGCTGATCTTCCTGATTCTTCCTCTTGTCTTGTTTCTCCCCCAATCCAGGATCTTTTCAATGCTATTTCCTTGTTGTTCTAAGTGCCTCACCCCTGTAATTGTCAACTGTGATATTCTTTAGTCTTCAGCCTGAGTATTCCTTTGTCAGAGAAGCCTTTCTTAGCCTTACAGACTTGCTGTTTTTTCTCTTGTAGTACCTTGTTTAGCTTTCCCTGTGAGTACACATTTCAAGATGCAAATATGTAACAATTTGTGTTTTCCAGTTCCTCCACAGACTGTGAGTCCATGAAAGTCAAGATGATGTTTGTTTTGCTCCAGAGTATCCCTAGAACCTAGCAGAGGGTCTGACATTGAGGAGGGACCAATAAAACACTTGTTAACTGAATCAGTAAGCAAAAGCAGAGAGGGAGCCAGGGAGAGAAAGATATGACAAGGACAAGGATGAATATTTTGTTGACATCTACAAAGCTCTTATCCTGTGCCATGCACTTTTCATGTACCCCGCTGAAATTTAAAATAACTCGTCAGTGTCACTCTAGGTTTATATTCCCCTTAGCTTTTCATCTCTGCCTGATAATATGTGCATCCAGTGTCTGATTTTTTCACTAATGTGAACTTCATGGACTCAGAAGTGTTGTCGTCTTCCTTGCTGTGTCTCTAAGACCCACAGCAATGCCCGGTACACCATAAGAGTTTGACAAACAGTTCTGGAATAAATGAATACCTACATTACCTACATGAATGAGAACAAGAAATGTATGGAGCGGTATAGTTATCATGCCCTTACTTTAAACATAAAGAGACTGGCTTGGAGAAATCCAATACCCGTCCCAGACAAGGCCCAGTGTTTGAGCTCAAACCTCAGCTGAGACCTCATACATTTACCTGGTTTACTTTCTGGGTTTGGGTTCTCCCACAAACAGACCCCAAGACAAAGGTTCCAGAGTGAGGAGTTTATGTGAGAGTCATTCCAGAATCAGGCAGGGACCGGAAAGGAGGTCAACAAAGGGAAAGTCCCCACTCAGCACTGCCATGGCAACTGGGGGATCCCCGGCAACTGGTGGAGAACAAGACCGAGTCCTCCCACCCCAGTGTGAGGGAGCTGGAACACTGGGCACCTTTTCCACTTGGCAGCCCTAAGCACTCAGATCGTCTTCCTTTCACTTCTTGGGGTCTTAAGGTTCCCCAAAATCTGGTTTAAATCACCTCCGAGTCTCAAACTGGTCTAAGCTTACCACAGCTTTATTGTGTAAGGTGTTTAAAATGAGTTGATGATATTTTTTAAAAAATGAAAGTATTCACATAAAAATCCAGATGTTTATCTTCTCTTAAAAGCATAGAAACCTGACAGTTTGGGCTTCTACCCCTGCCTGGCCACAGAAAGTAGAGCTGAGTGCTGCCTGTTCCCATTCAACAGGGCAGATGCTGCAGTCCCCACTGTGTCTCGCCACCTCCCAACACAGTCAGAGAATACTTCGTGCACCTTCTTACTCAGAAAAAGAGTTCAGGTAGCACTTTCTGGGAAGGCCCTGTCCTCTGGGGGCCACAGTACAATCTTGAGTGGCCCCATTCTATGCTCTCCATCCCATAAGACACATCTGGTCCCCTGGCACACCACACCTCTTGTGACACCTGGAAACTCCTGTCGTTCCCTACACCTGCTGCTGTTCCTGTCATAACAAGGCTTCCTGCCTCTAACTGCATTAGTAGCTCCACCAGTCAGCCCTACAAATCTGCAGGTGATTTGATCCCTGGTATTCTCCATCAAATCCATGGTTATAAGTCAAATGAAGACCCCTCATCTGAACTTGAGCGAATGTATCCTTGGAAATACAGTGCTGAAAGGCTGTCTGTCCTGGTTTAATCTCACCTTGACACACACAAAGTCCCACAGGAGAATCAGTCTATCATGATAGCTGTATGCCTTGAGCCACCTCCCTTGCTGTGCTGGTCAGCATGTAGCCAGAAGTCACTCTCCTTCGTGGAGAAGCCAAGTGGAGTGTGCTGCCCTCATTCAATCCTGTCTCCCTCTTGCCCCCATGCCTGCCTTCCCTTACATGGCTAACATGGTCCCATTTGCCTTCCTGAGCATTTAGTTTTGGGGCAAACCTGAGCTTAAAGCCTGCCCCCCTTCTGAGCACCTTCCATGTGCCAGCTTCAGAGAAGGGCATAGTACACGTCTTTGTTTTCTTAATTTTTCCTTCCCCCTTTCAATTAGTGTATGTTTGCAATGCATAACAAATGCATTTGTCTTGGGGAGCTGGTACATACACACACTGCATCTTGGTCTTTTTTACCTTCCCTCCCCCTCCTCACTTCCATCTCTCCTCATCCCCTAGATCCCTCCCCATCTCCACGATCCCTCTCTATCTCCCTGCTTTCTTCAATCTGTCTTTTATTTGTCTTCTAAATTATTTATAATTTAAGTTTTTCATATAAGAGAACCCATGCAATATTTAACCTTCTGTGTCTGATTTATTTCACTTAGCATTATAGTCTCAAGGTACATCCATTTTCCTGTAAATGATTTAAATTTACCCTTCTTTATGGCAGAGTCATACTCCACTGTGTGTAAATACTGCATTTTCTTTATCCATTCATCTGTTGATGGGTATGCAGGCTGCTTCCACAATTTAGCTATTATGAGTTAAATACATAGTCATCTTTGTATCCTTTGCATATGCAAAGCCAAATCTCCCAGTGACTCCCACACACACTCACACCCAAAACACCTCAGCCTTTACCCTCGCTGTCCATGCATCTGCCTGTCCTGACTCTGCCCGCCCTCCACCTGATGTTCCAGCTCCCTGACCCTCTAACAGCCATCTTGCTAGCTCAGCTCCTCCCCTTTTCAGATCAGCACCTTTCTGATCTATGCCTTTGCTACCACAACAGCAATGTGGGCTCGTCCCTCGTATGCAGAGCCTGAGATGGCATTCTGGGGTGTGGGATGTGAGGAGGAAGCCCTGCAGGGAAGAGCCTGTAAAGGAAGGAGCTCTTCAAAGTAGGGAGACAGCACTCCCAGCCTGATCCCTGGGAAGTCCGGCACTGAGCCACCACATGGGGGCTCCCACCCACCAAAGACAATAACCTAGGTACAGGTGGGAGGAGCCAGCGTTCACAGAGCTGAGAGCCGGGAGCCTGGCGGAGCCGGGTGGGGAGGGGGCATCAATAACACCTGTTTTAAAATGCCTGGCTTGTGAAATTGCTGAGAAGATGAAATAGGCCTATTTAAAATAAGACACTAGGGACTGGGGATTTAGCTCAGCAGTGTAAGCGCTTGTCTGGCAAGCAAGAGGTCATGAGTTTGACTCCTGGTGCCAAAAAAATAAAAAAATAAAGTAAGACACTAACACTTGACAGAGTTTAAATATTGTTTCTGTCATTTTTAATCTTTCTTCAAAATTCGGCTAAAATTCTACCTCTCAAGTCTTCCTCGGTGGAGATCTGGAGAATGAATTGTTCCTCCCCTTGATGTTTTTTCCTTTGAAGATTTAACACTGCTTGAGTAAAACATGCAACCATTAACATAGAAAATTCTCAGTCTGAATGTTCCTTCGCTCTGCCCTACCACTTCCCTGCTAAAACTTTGTTCATGGCACTTTGTACCTTGAATATGTGTAGTCCTACCTTGTACTGAGGTTGGGTTTTAAGCTGCCTGTAGATTTCCCTAGTGGACAAGGCCTTGCTTATTAACTCCTTTACCTCTACTTTGCCCGTGAGTCAAACTTTCTACCACACAGGATAGGGTGGGTGGACTGTCAAATACATCTCTGCAGCCTTCTCCCCCTGGAGACCCCTAATAGAAAGACATACCCAAGCCCAGAGCTATCTTTCCAGGTCCTGGTAACAAGGACTCCAGATGTTATGGAAAGGTCTACCTGAGAGAACGTTGTTTTAGAAGGCGATTTCCATCTGATGACATATCTTGCTCATTGATTGACTCCTTCTTGCTTAATAAGGTCATTTTTTGTGCACAGGCACTTACTTTTTTTTTTTTTTTTTTTTTTTTTTTTTGGTGGCACCAGGGGATCGAACTCACAGCCTCGCACCTGCCAGACAGGCGCTTAAGCCACTGAGCCTAACTCCTGGCCCTAGGTTTTTGAGGCAGAGTTGCACTATATAGCTCAGGCTGGCTTTGCATTCACGTTGTAGCCAAGCCGGCCTCGAACTCACAATGCTCTTTCTACCTCAGCCTCCCGAGTGCTGGGATTAAAGGTGTGTGCCACCGCGTCCCACCACTTACTAACTTTTAACGTGACTAAAACAGAAACACACAGCCACTGTGGAGAGTAGGAAACATTTTGACGTGATCTTCCATCCCAACACACCCAAACCACATTTGAGGGACCCTGGGCTTATCCCAGCACACCCAAACCACATTTGAGGGACACTGGGCTTATGTTTGCTGGCTATGTGACCACACTGCAGTCCCATTCTGCTCCAATATTCCTGGCTACTGCCTCTCTGACTGTGCACCTCCTGTGGTCATGTAACCTCAGAGCCACACAGTATTGTGGGAATGGAGGGGAGCTGACAGGATTACAGACAACCAGGTGAGGGGTTGATTTAGACTCAGATCAGGACTGGCTCCATCCGGATTGCACATAGGAATTTAGTCACCTGCCTTTGCTGAGCATCTGCTTCTTGTTAAGAGTGCAGGGATGACATGCACACTGATTTGCCAAGCTCTAGCCACTTCCCCATCTCTTCCTCCTCACCCAGCAGAAAGTAGAAGCCATTTCTCTCATTCTTGGCTGCCAGTTCCATCCCTCAAGAAGTCTTCAAGTTTTAAGAATCTGTCAGGACCCTATTTTTAGTGGAGTGAGACTGCTCCCGGGCGTCCAGATTGCTGAAGCATCCTCCCCACCAGATGGCCCTCTGCGCTGTCAAAGGGGCCTCCTGTGTCCTCAGCTCTCACACACTGGTCACCTCACATAAACCTTGCCACTTCAGAGCAATTCTGCACCCTCTGTCCAGCCTGCCACCGGTCCATTATCAGATGTGGGAACTGAGGCTCAGCAAGGGCAGGTAACTAAATTCCTGTGTGCAATCAGGACAGAGCCAGTCCTTCCAACCTGACTCTGAATCAACCCTTCACCCAGTCATCTGTAATCCTGTCAGCTCCTCTCCACTCCCATGGTCCTTTGTGGCTCTGAGGTGCACATGACCCTGAAAGAGACAGACAGACAGACAGACAGACAGACAGAGACAGAGATAGAGACAGAAGCAGAGAGATTGAAAGCAGGGGCTGTGTGAGTCTGTAAATAACACTGATCTTCTACCTAAGGACCTGCAGGTCATAAACTGCCAGCCCCATGGCTAAAATCTTATCACAGTGTTTGATTTTCTCAGAGTTAGAAATTTTTAAAAATAGTTGATGTCTTAGTTACTTTTCTAGTTACTGAGACAAAATACCCAACACTCAAAATTAAAGTAGGAAAGGTTTATTATAGCTCACAAGTTGTAAAGGTTTCAGTCCACATCTGAATTGAAGGCAGGGTGGCATGGCAGAGGACCTTAGCAAAGCAGGGCAAGCAGAAAGCAGCAAAGCAGCGAAATAGTAGCTACAACAAGCAGATTGTCTCTCCCTTTTATCCCTGCCAGGCTACCTGCCTTCTGGGTGGTGCCACCCACACCCAGGATGGGCCTTTTCATTACCCACACCCAGAACCATAGCCAATCAGTGGACTAATTCAGTAACCACATCCTTAATTTCAGCATCATACACACTAGATCCAGCCACCTCTGAGAAAGCCCCACCTATGACTGCATGAGGCTTTTGGGAAACATCTAGACACCGCCATAACAATATACAACATTTAAAAATCAAGAATACTCACATAAAAATTCAAATGCCAGCTTATCTTTAAAACATGGAAACTGATAGTAGTGTTGCACTCCTGCCTGACCAAGGGGAAGACACTAGTGTCCCCACCATGCCTTATCACCTCCCCTATGGAACCAGGGTCAGTGGTTATTTGTCATCTCTCATATATTGTTGATTTTCTTTTTGGTTGATTCCAGGAGAGCCATAAAACAGAGCAAGCCCACCTCACATAGTATTGCCTAATCCTCACAGCCATTTGAATTTGCAATCCCTGCTTTCCACCAAATTCCTACCAAACCATCCTCAGAAATTTCAGCACCCTAGCACATGGTAGGTGCTCAAGGACAACAGCAGCTACCACATATTGCATGTTTACCACAGCTAGATGAGGTTGCAGGATGTAACATCCTTTTCTCAGATGAATGAATAGGCTCAGAGAGGTTGAGGTCATGTCCGAAGTCACACAGCTGGTGACTTTCATCACCAGGACTAAACTCCCTCTTTTTTTACAGCTTCTGTTACACATTCCTTTCACCTTTTCAACTTCTCTGTTGGTTTCTGAGATTTTTAATAGAAGAGATCAAGGTCAGCGATTACCTGAAAGACAGAGAGGAATTTTCACTGACATTGTGAACCAAGAGGGGACAGGCATGAAAAGGCCATGAACAGCAACATCCAGAGGCTCTGGACCCTCTGGGGGAACTGGGGAGCTATGAAAGGCTGTAGAGCAGAATTGGGCACATGTCTAACTTCTGCACACAGAAATAGAAAGAATGCCACTATGAGAATACAAGAAAGCGTTCGGGCCGTCAACAGAGAGGAGCAAGCAGCTTCAAGGGGATTACAGAGGCCCCATCCACAGGATTTGGGGAGGCGGAGTGCCCCAAGAAGGCCCTCGGGATGTGCTGTGTGTCACAGACTTTGAGGAGGAAGGGGCATCTGTGGAGGGACAGCCTCTGTGTGTCCTGGCATGAGGCAGGAGATACCAGTGCAGCCTGCCAAGCTGAGCACTTCAAGCAGTGAGAACAGCACGCTCTGAGCCAAGAAGAGCCTGGAGACACTCCTGTCACTCCTGCAGGACTTCCTCCTAGTCACTGCCTCCTGCACCCCTCTCTTTGCTCCGCAGTTTAAGCCAGAGCTTGACCTCAGTCCTCTCCCAGGAGCTGCAGAGCACAGGCCAAGGTGAAGTTTGGCCCCATGAATGGTGGAAGGTCCCAGCCATTCGTAGCCAGCAGGTGTTCCAAACACACAGACCCCCGGGTCTCCTCAGAACCCTCACCAAGCTTCGGCCAAGGAAGGGGAGTTATGGTCAGGGCCTCCCCGCTGCCACCCCCATCTGTGGGGGCCCATCTTCTCCTTTCTTCCTGCTAGCAGTGAGCAGTGCATTTGGCTTTTTATAAAGCCAGTAAATAAATAAACAAGCAGGCATGATTAATTGATGGCATGGAGCAGACCCAGGCGCTGGGAGTCAGGTGGCCCAGCTTCCTGGTGAAGCTGGGCATTTCAGAGACCCAGAGTCTGCGCCGAGGAGCGGCAGCCTGCCTTGGGGAGGTTCCTCCCCAGGAGCTTAGGGTTTTCAACTTTGTCCTCGGGCAGGGCTCTGTCCCGGTTACTCCAGGACCAGTTGGCAACAATCTAGGCCTCTCCTTCCTGAGCGCTAGGAACGCCCTTGGACTAAGCGCCTTAGGACTGGTCCAGCCCTGCCCTCCTCTAAAGGCGACCCCTCGTACTGCCGCTCCACACCCTGCTCACTGCGCCTCGGTGGGCTGGGAAGCCGGGCCCATGAGATTCCCGGGAAGGGATAGAGAGTGGCACCCCCGGGCCCGGCCTGCGCGGGGTGGGTCGGAGCGAGGGGCTGGTGTTGATGGAAGGGACGGAGATGGCGCCCCGGAAGAGGCGGGGGACCCGGCTGCAGACGCCCGGTGCGCGGGGGCGCAGGGGCGGGAGTCGCTCTGGGTCCCGCCAGGCGCTGTCAGCCGTCCGCCGTCCGCCGTCCGCCGTCCGCCCGAGTTTGGGGAGGGCCCCTGGGAGCGGGAGGAGGAGCGGGAGGAGGCGGGGGCGGCGGCGCGCAGTGCGCGGTGGCAGCGGCGCGGCGAGGAGGCGGCTGGTCCGGCGGTGGCGGAGCATCTCGCGTCTGCAGCGGCGCAGGTGAGGCGAGCGGCCGGCCGCCGGGCTGGGCCTCTCCGCGCGCCCCCGCTCTCTTCCCACTCCCCGCGGCTGATCTCCCGTGGGCGCCAGCTGGGGACCAGCGTGGGCTGGCGCGCGAGCTCTGCGGGGCACGTCCGGGTCCCGCTGCCCGCGGAGGCCGGCGCCTGTCAGCAGTGACCTTGAGCGGGCACCGGGTGGCAGAGGCGGCCAGGTGGGCGCTGGGGACTGGGCTGCGGGTGCGGGCAGGAGGCGCCTCGCTGGCGCGCAAACTTTCCGAGCTCCAAGCAACCCCGGGGCCGGGAGCGGGGGCGTCAGGGGAGCTAGGAACCCCCCAGTGTCTTCTGTCCAGGCTGGCTCTGACGGCTGCTCCTGTCTTCTCTGTACTGCGAGCCTCCTCTCTCCTGGGCCTGGTTCCGAGGCCTGGGACAAGCCTGAGCTGTGTGACAGGGACCCTACGCGGAGTGGGGGCGGGGGTAATCTCCCTCCCAAGGTGGCTTCAGCTTCTAGGAACGGAGTGTGGGGAGTCCCCCGCCAAGTGCTCTCTGCACCCACCTCTCCTTTCTTCATGTCCTCCACCTGAGCAGCGTAGGCCCCCTACCTGGCCACGGAAAGCTCAGGAGCCCAGCAATAGGTCACGCTCTCGAATCCGCAGTGTGATTTTTCAGCTCGTGGCACAATCTCCTTGGGAAAGAGGGGTCAAGCAGATGCGCCTCAGACACTCACAGCACACCAATATTTCTGGACTCTTGGGTTCACGTGGAGCCTGGTCACCTACTCCTGCCCTGTGGTCTCTAGAGGAAGGGACCCCAGAGCTGTCGGGGGTGTCATACTTCCAAAAACAGCCTCCTGAACGTTAGTCTTGGAAAAGAGACCTGAACCCCAAAGAGGGTGAGCCACCCTCAAGGTCATGCAGCCAGGGGAAGATGGAAAACCAGGCTTTCTTACATACAGCCAGTTAGGGGAAGCCAGGTCTGATGGTGCCCGGTGGAGCTGAGATCCCAGCTCCCAGGAGTCCAAGCCAGGAGTATCACCACAAGTTCAAGGCCAGCCTGGGCCACATACTGAGTTCGAGGCCAGTGCCAACTGCATAGCCAGATCCTGTCTCAAAAAGACAAAAAATAACCAGTGAGGATAGATGGATAGCCCTGTGGGATTTGAGCTTGGGATAAAAACTCTTCAGGTGAATCATTTTCTCCAATTCAGTCTTCCCACCTGTGAAATGGGAGTAGCCACCTCCCAGGGATGTTCTGATGGCTGGATGAGCTAATGTTCTTAAAGGTCTTATTACCATGCCCAGTGTGTGGTCTGTGACCAAAGAAATTTGGATACCAGCTTGTGAATTTCCTTTCTGAGCCAGGAAGGCAGGGTGGAAAGGGTTAATCATTCCAGTTTTCTTTCTTCTTCTAGCATCTGGGTTTAGGTGTGTTCTTCCCTGTGGCTGTAATGCTGGAACCTGCACCTCTACACAAAATGTCCAGGACAGACCAGGGCTTGCACCCTCCGGGTCCTCCGGGTGTACAAACCCTGGGCTATGGTTTCCTGAGGCCTCTGTGGGAAAATCAATACCCGAGTCCTAACTGGCAAATGAAGAAGAGGTTCAGATGCAGACTCAGCAAGAGACTCTAGGGCCTTGAGGTCTGGTGGGAAAAGAATACCCTCACCTCCTCTGTGAGATGTTGTTCCTTCCCTAAGGGGTACCGCTGGCCAAGGAGACAGCAGGGAGTGAGGAGTGAGGCTCAATCACTCACTCATTCTTGTGTCCTCTAAATCAAAAGGTACTTGAAACACCACAGAGAACAAGCACAGCTTGCAGTGATGGCGTTCCCATCAGGTCCTGGGCACTTGCTAGACCCTAGAGATGTAATTCATTTTGTTGACAAACTTCTACTAAATAACTAATACATGCAAAGCACTATTCGGTGTGCCAAGGGACACACTGGTAAATGAGATGGACCTGGCCCCCACCATCTGGTTATATGACTTTTCATCAAAGGGAGTGTTTTTGACAACTGGAGAGGTCACCATTAGTAACCAGATGAAGACCACAGGCATAAGTGGCCACCCTGCGATCTTTTGGAGTTTATATGCCAGTGTGCAAAGAAAACTGCTAATATTTTTTAAGCACTCAGATTTTGCCAGGCTCTGGGCTAAGCACTTTTGTGTTAACATCTGATTTAATCCACAGAAGGCCATGTGGTGTTACCATGTGCAAGCACTGGTTAGTAGTGAGACTGGGACCACTTTTACTGTGTACCTGCTGGGCTGTACTCCCTCCCCAGAGATGGGTGATGACAGAGTTCAGTTGTTCATGTCACCTTCAGAGATATCCACAGATGACTTAACAAGTACGGATGTTGTAAGCTCTGTGCAGTGGGAGCAGACAGAGAGACAAATGCCTCCTGGAGAAACCAGAGGCAGCTTGCTTGAGGAGGGGACCTTTAATCTAGGCCTCAACACATTTAGGCACACACTGTGACACATGAGTTAGGACTTCGGCAGACCGAGGAGGTTGGGGTGAGGGAAGACATGCCAGGCCCAAGTGCAAAGGCTCGGAGGTATGGAGGTGGGACAACTCCTACAAAGTAGGTCCAGATCCAACTGTGATGAGTGAGAGCTGAAACAGTAGAAGCCAGCAGAGATTACATCAAGGGTGTGGCATGTGAAAGCACGTGACACATTCTGAGTTCTAGCAGGATGTTCAGAGAATTGACTATTCTGGAGTTGGGGAGGATAGAAAAAATTTGACTTCTGTTGGCATGATTTGTCCAGAACCCAGTCTGTGTGAGGGACTGCCTACAGGATCATGGAAATCACTGTCATGTAGAATCACTGCTGTTGAGCTTTACCAACATCTGTAGCAACAAAAACTTTTCACTAAACAAACTGATTGCCAAGAAGAGAAATATTAACCAAGTTAGAGGAAAGGGGTTTTAGCAGTACTATCTGCGAATAAGAAATATACTTATTATTAGTTAAATATTTTCTGTGTTCTATTATATACAAAGTTTTCTGCCTCCTCTCTTCCCTCGTCTTTGCATTATCTCATTGTCATATAAATCTGAGAGTAACAAAAGTGTGTTTCTTTAATAATGACTTATTTCTCAGACTTTTCATTAATCCAAGTGGCCTCCTTTCCTCCTTCCCCAATTAAGTGGTATTAAAGATTTGTATTATCTAAAAATTTGAATCTGGTAACAAAATAAAAAGGGGTAATTACTGGGGCCTGGGAATGGGAAAACCTGGCTAAAGAGATTGAGGAAGCAGAAGAGAACATGATGAAAAGCAAGGAAGGAGGAGGGATCTAGGCCAGCACTGGCAGTATGTGACATGTGCCCTGAACTCAGTGCTCACAGTCACCATACTGCAATTCTTAGTAATTTTTCAACAGGGGTCCCACGTACTCATTTTGTACTGGGTCCTGAAAATTATGTAGCTGGTCCTGAAGAGAGGTGATGAGGATAGGAAGGGGTAGAAGGATGGAAATGATATAGAGAGAAGAGAGAGGAAAAAAATAACAGTTTGAAAGCTGGGGCTGGAGTTAGGGTGTGACTCAGCAGTGAAGCATGTGCTTAGCATGCATGAGGCCCTGGGTCACATCCCCAGCACCATGAGAATTATTTTTTTGAATGAATAAAAATCTCTGCCATGTGCCAGAGATAGTGTGACACAGTTTCCTGTGTTTCTCTTTTTTAATGTTCTTATCAATCCAATGAGGTAGTTGATATTATCTCTGTTTTAAAATGTAAGTTTTGTTATTACTCAAGTGTGTCAACAGATCAGATGACTACCATCAAAAAGACAGTTTGCTGCAATTCCCGAGGCAGGAAGGCACACTGCAACACACAGGGCCCACAGGTTTCCCCACACACATGCCACACACGGGGGAGCTCTCTCCAGAAACTGACCTGCCTGGGAGGAGCGATCTCTCCAGTCAAAGCATCAAATATGGAAGCTAGGAGACAGCGATCACACTCACATTTGACAGATGAGGACACCGAGACCGAAAGAGATGCAACCCTGTGGCCCAACCAAAAGCCACTCAGGCAGGAAGAGTATACTGGGTTGGAAGGTGTGTGCTATCCCAGAGTTGTACATGTTGGGACTCAGTGTGAGTGGTCCCTGTAAACAGCATCTCTCCTCTACACCTCTGCAACAATTCGAGAAACGGCAAATATTGAAGGAAAATAATCATTCGCCCACCATATCCATAGGCTTCCACATCTCCAGAACCACAGATAGAAAATACTCAGGCCAAAAACATGTCTCTATTGAACACATACAGACATTTCCTCATTGTTATTCACCAAACACTGCAGAATAACAACTACTCACATAGCATTTATATTGCATTAGGTATTATGTCATGTCAAGATCATTTGAAGTACTGTACATGGAACAAAATGCATGGGTTCTTCACAATGAACTATGTTATATAAGAGACCTGAGCATGTTTTGGAATGGGAAACAGCATGGAAACAGTGTCCTGAAGTCACCAAGGGATGACTGTATAATGCTTCTCTCTGATGCAGCAGAGACAAAGTTGGAGGTTGTGGTTTCATGTCCAGGTGAGGGTCAAGTGATGCCTGCTAACTGATCTCCAGGAGAAAGACACATAAAAGTCTGGCCCAAGTAAGGCTTCAGTAGGATGGGTGGAGCAGAGGACGAGCTTCCGGCCAGCGGGCTCCCTCCTGAAGGAGGAAGGGCATTGAGTGATCATACATGCCCACGCTTCAAAGTGGTCAATTACATAAGACTCTGCCTCTGCACCCAACGAGCCAGAAAGGGGGTAAGGAGAAGCCAGAATGTGACACTGGGGAATCTCTGCACAGGGCAGAGACCTTGGGGAGTGACCAAGGACTGGACTTGTTTTTGCCAGAGTTTATGAATCCCTTCCAGAGTTTATGAATCCCATCAAACATAGTATCATGAAAGGCCGGTGTTTGAGGAGATACCAGGAGAGGGGCTCCATGGCCTTCTTCATATTCTCAGAGGGCTCTGTGGCCCAAGAAATAGGAAGTAACCTTGGGTCACAAGGAAAGAAATGCTAGAGGGGAAGGTGATGAGCAAGCCTAAGCTAACCTCATTACCAAATGAGAATCCCATTGGTTTTAAGAGTGTGAGTTGTCAGGGAGACCCCACCCCTTCACTCTAGCCCAGTCAAGTGTTGGAAATATAACATAACATCTAGGCAGCATTCTGAGATGGAGACTTGGTTTCTTTATTTAAAAATTGAAAGATAGGTCTGGGAATGGTGCTACAGACCTATAATGCCAGCTAGTCAGAAGGCCTACACAGAGGAATTGCAAGTTCAAAAACAGCCTGGAAAACTTAGGGAAACCCTGTCTCAAAAATAAAAAATAAACAGGACCAAAAATGTATATCAGTAGTAGAGCACTTGCATAGTGTGTGAGGCTCTGAATTCAATCCCTATCACTGAAAAAGAGAATTAAAAGATAGGACTTAGAAAAATGACCAAAGCTTGTACCAAACTAAGCACAATAAGATGGCACAGGCGGGGTGGAGTAGATGCATATGAAGAGACAGAATGGATCGTGTCAGCATCTCTGTGCAGGTGTAAAAACAAACCTCTGTCTGATGCTGCATCCTCTGTTATTCTGTCCAAAGGTGAGTTAGCAACACTGACAGGGGACACAGATGGCTCAAAGGAGCAGCTCTCCTGCATGGCACAGCTGCAGTCCTACACCTCTTCTGGAGACTTTGCTTGCATCTCTAAAACTCCTCTTAATCTAGGTGAGCAGTTTCCTCTGCCAACTCTGGCTTCCGTCTGTCACATACTCACAAGTGGAAACAGGGTGAGGACTTGCTGTGTAACAGGTTGTGTGCTATATTTTTCATCATCACCTGCTGAACTGTTATGGTCAGGGAATTTCAGCTGGGGCCAGAGAGGTGTGGTACCCATTCCACAGCACACAGCGGGTGTGATGACAGGCATCCCCGCGCAAGCCCCCGTGCCTAACCTCTAGGCATTTGGCATCTGCTCTTCTTGCTGCTGCTTGCTTTAGATGCTCCCCTGCTGACTCTGAAGTCTTCCCTCTCGCCATCTCTCGAAGGTTTTAACATCTGAATGTTCTGCTGGATGGTTTAGACATAGACCCTGTGGATTCTGAGGTTGTGGGCAATTTTGTGAGGATGAGATATTGAGGTGCTTGGCTCCCAGGCTTGCTCATCTGGACAGGCTTCTGATAGAGCAGTACAGGGGCAGTGAGAAGGGGAAGCAGAAACGTTGGGTGGGCTCATGCTGTCTCTGCCCCTTCCCACCTTTCTACCCCAGCAGATCATAGAACCTTAGGAGCTAAGAGACCTGTTGGAGATAACTGGGCCAACTTCTTGATTGAAAAGATTGACCCAAAAAAGGAAAGTCACTTTTTCAAGGTCACATATCATTTTAAGGGACCATAATCTCCGTCTCCTGCTCAACCTCTACTTGGTTCTTGTTCATTTTCTCTATACTGGAATAATGACTAAGGTAAGCCCACCAGATGGTAAACATATTGGGGTCCCAACTTCTCTGGAACATAGTAGACACTCATTACAGGACTGAATGAGTTTTCCAGGCTGCTGCAACAAATTCTCACAAATTGCCACTTGTCTTGCTTTTGCCAGTGAGCTTTTAGATGTTGTGTCTTACTAAGGATCCTTAATAAGCAGCAGGCTGTTTGTCACTATCCCCCTTTTTCTCCATTGGCAATCAAAGCATCATAGTGACAGAGCCTCCCTTGGTCTCATTCTGTGAAAATCAGACCCCCACAACCCCTAGCTGACTGTGCCATGGTGTGGTATCATTGAGGAATAAGCCTTTGTTTTAAACTGCTGACATGTTGGACTTATTTGTGATTTTTTTGGTTTGTTTGATTGTTTTTTTGTTTTTGGGGGGTTTTTTGTTTTTGTTTTGTTTTGGTTTTTTTCTAGATAACATGCATAAAATTTAATTAAACTCAGAATCTATATATCTTTAACCTATACAAGCTTATTTGTTACTGCAGCCTAACACAGGCCATCCTAACTGATGTGGAGAGGGAATGGGCTAAAATAATCACACCCTGTTTGGAAATATTTTTGTACTTTTTAATTCCTTCAAGTGCACTGCCAAAATTTCAGTGTTTGAAGGTGTTGTAATCACTACCCTGTGAGGTGCTGACCAGTGTCCCCAGCAGGAAAGTGGACTTTTCTATTTTCACCCTGGCCTCATCTCTCCATGCTCTGCCTGCCTAGCCATGGCACCCTCACGGAGAGCCTCATGCTTACGCATCTCTATGCCTGTGCTCATCCCCCAGCAAACAGCGCCACTTGATGAGTGTTTGGGGCAGAGTAGGGCAGGCATGGAGAATGAGGGGAGCATTGGGATTGTTCTGCAAAGCACAGAAGGCAGAGTTGGGCTGAGCAAGTCTCCTCTAAAAGAGCAGAGTCCTCTAAGGCTCAGAGCTTGTCCTGGCACAGTGTTGAGTCACCACACCAGAGTGGTTCCCACTAAAGGCAGGGGTCATGGGGGTGATGCTCCTGGTTAGCAGGAGCACAGCAAACACTCCATCCTGTCCCATGTATGAGAAGGAAGATTGCCCAAAGAATGTGGATCTTCGCTGCAATTCTATACATCTTTTTCTCTTTTCAAAATAAAAGTAGCTTTTTCTCCCTCTGGTTATAGAGAGGTTACATAATGATTATATAAAACTCAAATGGCATCACGAAGTATAAAAAGGAAAGTAGAATTCATATGAAATGCCACAAAACAGAGCTAGCACCCATTAACATTTTGTCAAATGTCCTTCCAGACATTTCTTATTTTATCTCATCTTAGCAGTGCCTCTATGAAGGAAACCCTCCCAGACCCAGCATAGATGGGGAGGCTGAGGCTCAGAGTGAGAAGTTGCTAGCCCAGCATCACACAGCCAGGGAAAGATGGTGCCTGATTGGAATGTAGATTGTTCTATAAACCTTGTTTCCTCTTGCAGAGGGGAAGTGAGGGCCCACCTAAGATGAGTGGGAGTGGAGTGAGTGGGTCCAAGGGAGCCTGAAAACTGCCAGTAGGGTCCAGAAAAGGTTGTCAGTGAAAATGCAGAGAAAAGCCTACGGGGCAGGCGTTCGTAACACCATTTAGGGTTTGTTGGAGGAGCAATGGTCTTTGGCATTGAATACTCAAATCCTTGCTGTCCCCATGTACAATTTGTGGTCTTTGGCAAGACATTTCCCTTGTCTGTACCCGGGTTTCTCTATTACATGATAATAATATTAAAATGTGTGCCCAGTGCCTGTTTAATTAATGCACTTCTTCTCCTTCTGCATCTCCTCCTCCTTTTCTCTCCTTCTCCTTCTCCTTTACTGTCTTCTTTTCATGGTACTAGGGTTTGAACCCAGGACCCTCCCATGGACCTTCACCCCCTACCCTTTTTATTTCTTATTTTGAGGACAGCCTAAGTTGCCAAGTTGCTCAGGCTGGTTTTAAACTTGAGCTCCTCTTGCCCAGGCTCCCAGAGTGTTACAAGCATGTGCCACAGCACCCAGCTGAGGTATTATTATCAGTCTTATTTTTATCATGGTTTTAGAACTTGCTAGGAAACCAAATCTAGAAGCAAGTCTTGGTGTAAGGTTGTAGGCTCCCTTTCTGCCTTGTTCACCACTTTCAATTTGACCCCTCTCCATCTGGGATTCCAGTCTTCTCCTGTAAAATAAAGGGGTTGGGATGGATGTGTTGCAGCATCATCCCCTGCTCCAAACCCCGCACTGGTGTGAAGTGGAAAGGGGAGGCTGTAATGACTAAAGCAATCACAACTGAGTGAGGAGGTTTCTGGGGCTGCCTTTGTTCTAGGAAAGCAAAGGAAGAGCACAGGCAAAAAATAGATTGGAGAGCAACCAGGAGCCAAAACAACTGAGCAGCCAGCAAAGAGCAGGCAGGTATGAAAACCCTGGGCTGGCGGGAATCCGTAGGTGGGTACAGAGGAGAACAGGAAACCCAGTGAGGCAGCAGCGAGCTGAGAATGGCTGTGTCTGACATCTACCCTCTTGAGGAGAATGAGAGAGAGGCATCAATGACAGCGTGTCCTCATGCTTAATACCTGGGGGAGGAGCTTTGTAGACTGAAGTTGAATTTTTCCAAAGTTTATAGGAACACTGCAATTATACTAGAGAACATGCCTATGACATCCCATTGGAATCTATTTTGGGGCACAAGGTTTTATAACCAGAGTCAGAAATTGAGTGGAAGTGTGTGGGAGGCTGACCCTGGACAGCTTCCATGTTGGAGAGGAGGGGAGAATATTTTTATCTGCAAATACCATGTCTTATAGGGCAAGGCTGGGGAGAAGGCTGCTTCACCACTTTGGTTTTCTCACCCACTGTCATGTTAAGATGTGAACTGTCTTTGACAGAAATTGTTCAAGTTTCTTACTCAGAGTGGGTGGCTGGAGGCCGGGGATGGAGCCAGAGAAGTCGTCTGGGACGCTTGCATGTTGGAACCAAGATATCTGAAATTCAATGTGCCAGAGACTCCTTCAGATCTATCTTGTGGGGCTCTTGAAGTACCAGACACCTCTGTGTAGCTGGAGACGTCCTTCTGGCCTGCTGCATGGCTTAGCCGATGGTACACAGCAACTGGCTGTCATAGTTTATATCTAGATGTCTACCAAGAGCCTCTTGAGCTCATAGGCAGGGCATTGGGAAGATGATCCGATTATTTGGACTTTATACCTGGCTGGCTGTGACGAGGTGGGTCTGGCAGGAAAGGGGGGTCATGATATGTGATCCGGAGGGGAGTTTCTCTCCCTGTCTCCCTTCTTTGCTCTCTGCTTCCTGACCCCCATGACATGAACAGCTTTTCTCTGCTGTGGCCCTCTGCCATGCATTCTGCCTTGGAACTAGCACACTATGGACTGAAAATGTGAGCCAAAATAAGTCTCTCCTCCTTTAAGCAGTGGGTGTCAGGTGTTAAGTTCCAGCAATAAGAAAGTGACTGAGACACTGCCTAATACCCAGTGACTTAGAGCATCAGCAGACATTCTTGCTGTCAAATCTGTGGGTCTGGTAAGCAGTTCTTCTGGTCCTGCCTGGTTCTTTCAGTTGTCTGTGACTGCATTGGCAGCTCTACGGGTGCTGGTGGGCTCTCCCATGGTCAGCACTGGCCATAGTTGACCTGGGATGTTCTCAGTGGGGAGTGCTCATGTCTGCTCCATGGAGGATATCATCCTGCAGTAATAAGCCTAAACTTGCTCACATGCAGCAGAAGAATTACACAAGAGACAGACAGAGACAGAAAGAGCAGAAACACTCAAAAACTACTGTGATGTGGGCTCCAAATCGGCACAGTATTGCTTCTCATGCATTCAGTTGGCCAAAGCAAATATAGGAACCCCCACAATTCAAAAATGGGGAGACAGAATTCCCTTGTAGATGGTATTGGACCACCAAGTCACCCTGGCAAGGGCATGAATACAGGCAAGCCTATCACTACAATCATCGGTGCCTTCAGTCTGCACAAGGCCAACATCAACATCAACATCGACCCCAAGGACTGACAGTGTGGGCAGCCTCCTCCTTAAGTCTTGTGATGCCTAGGTTTCCCTGACTGTATATGGAGTTTTTCAGAAGAGTCTTCTCTGTGAAGTCAGGAAAGCATACATCCTTAAGCAATGAGAGGTCACTTTTACTTCTTAGACTGGCAGTGCTTAAAATGTTTGATGTCAACTGTCGATGAGAATGAGAAGGAATTTTTAGGAGATGTTTCAGCAGCACGTGTTTGAAACAACCCCAAATGTTGGTTAAACAACTGTGGTATATAAATACCATAAAATAATACTGGATAATAAAAAACCCAATTATTGATACATGAGCAACAAGGAGTGAAAAAAGTACAATCCTAAACAGTTACCTACTATTGTATGTAACAATAGAGAAATGATATAATTACAGAGATGAGAACAGATTAGTGATTTCAGTGAGTAGAGATGGAGGAGAGAGACATCTAACTCTAAAGAGGTAGCCTTATGGGGTTGATAGTTACGTTGCAGTGATATGTGATGAAATTGCATAGAGCTGTGCCTGCTCCTCACAGACGTGACACAGAGGTGTTTGCCTGTATAACTGGCAGTCTGAATAGGCTCTGTGCATATACCAGTGCCTATTCCGTGGTGTCAATATTGTCTATATTTATGTAAGATGCTAACCTTGGGTTAGGCGAGGGAAAGTGCATGAATCTTTCCTATATTTCCTTGCAACCTCCTATGGATCTATAATGATTTACTAATAGAAAGCTAAAGACACAGATTCTCTTCCTGGTAAGTCTAATGTCTGTAACAGAGATATGGGAAATGTATAAATATAGTCCTTGAATTGTTTGCTACTGAAGCATTGAGAAGTACTGAAATGTATTCTTTCATAAAATCATTTATTGAGTACCTGCTGTGCGCCAGACATGGTGCCAGGCTCTGGAAATGTAGCCACAAATGGTATGGATGCAGCCCATGCGCTTTTGAAGTTTGCAGTCTGGTGATCATCCCACAAGAGGGAGCTGATTCTACAAATAGCCACACCAAGGTATTCTTCAAAGCAGAACTAGAAAAATTAGGTAGGTTGTGTCTCCAGAACACATCACAGCAAGGAAAGAGCAAGAAGCAGAATTGGGCATTTAAGTACATCATGTATTTTAAAAAGAACAAAGGACCACAATCAGAAAAGGAGGCCAGTCTTTAGGGTGCACTTTGCCTGCCAGGCATCTGGTCCACATCTCTGGAATGGGAACCCCACAAGAGCAGAGCGTTTCATTCCTTGTTGTGCCTCACACTGAAGTGAGCCTGGAGCCTGAGAAGTACTCAGGCAGTGGCTGAAGGAAAGAGCACTGTGCAGATTGGTGAGGTCCTTAGCAATGTTGGATTGACTTTCCTACCACGGGGAAATGTGAGATGTGGGTTTAGTCCTTGTGACCTTGGGAACAGCAGATGTTATCTTTTTAACTTTGTCACCAGGAATATAAGTCCTGCTCTAACTCAAGGAAGTTTGAGGTTACCAATTCTCATGTCTTCTTTGTCCATTATCTTTCAGCTGCAGAGTAACTTACACTTTTGTGTTTTATGCTGTGATGCATGCACTGTCCCATTCCATTCTCCCCTCCATCTGTTCGGGGAATGTGGATACTGATACGCATGTTCTCTTTGGCCTCAGCCACAACCCCTCCTGTAGGTTCATAGGTGCGCAGTGATCGATGGCTACAGGCATCCTGCTGGGGATGCAGGACAAGGAAGGACCAGTCACCTGCCCCACACCACACAGAAACCGCTGGCCCATGTGTGAAGGCCTGAGGAGGCTGCTGTGCATTTTTGTTTCTCAGTGTTCCTGCCCATTCTCTGAAGTACCTTGCTCTCAGATATGGGGGTTTACGCAAACCTCTGTGTCACCTCTGTACCCCCATGTAAAGTTTAGAGAAACACAAAATGGACCCTTGGGAACTGTTCTCTGAGTTGTTATAAATAAGTTTTTTTAAAAGCTCGTGCTGAATTTTTGAGGAAAGGGCATGTTCATTTCCATTAAACTGCCATGAGAGTTTGTGTGGTAGTAAAACAACCAGTGAGGAATCTAACACTGAAAGATGCTTGTTCAATCTCTCACTCATTCATTCACCTTGTGACCATGACTGCCCCAAATACATGGCTCCAAACCAGGCCCAGTACTTTTCTTACAAGCTTGCAGGCCAGGGGGCAGGACAAGGAAGCAAGCATGTGATTTGCCCATTGCCACCCTAGAGATACCAGGAACCTGCATCCTAGAACTCAAATCCCACCAGGTGGGTTCAGTCCTCACCATCCCTATGAGGGAACCATACACCATCCTTCCTGCCAAGACAGTGAAATAGGGATGTTCTTGGGGTCACCAGGAGAATTGTTGCAGACCCAAGGAACCCCACTGGAATGTGCACAGCCAGTAGCTGTGATTCTGACCCCAAGGATCCCCTCACGTATTTCTCACCTGATCCTTATGAATAGTTATTACCCTGCTGCAGAAAAAGGCTGTGAGAGCAGGTGACTTCTCTGTAGCCAGCAAGTCTCTGAGCCCATAGAGCAGAAATGAATGAATGATAGTTGGGGAGAGAGGCAGCGATGAAGACAGCAGCTATTTTAGGCTCATTCTGCCAAGGCAGATACTAATGTCTGCAACTCTGTGTTAACTTTGCCTGCCCTTCACACACACATTGAAACCACATTGGCTTGGGTTTTGTTTCCTAGTCAACTCCAGACTTATAAAAATGCAGACTTTGAACCAATAAAAAATAATTACTGTGAAGATATCTGTCTCTCTTCCCTCTCTGTCTCTGTGTCTGTCTCTCTCTGTCTGTCTCTCTGTCTCTCCCTGTGTCTCTCCTTCTCCATCTTAACTTTCTCAGAATCATCAAGTAAAGTAGACTAAAGTTGAAATGACCTCAGTTTAAATCCTGGCTTTTCTGCTAACTATTCCTCTCTGGGCTTCAGTTTTCCCAACTGTGAGGGGTGAGTGGACTGCAGCATTGTTAAGACGTTAAGTTAGATATTGAATGGAAAAGTTCCCAGCACTTGAAAACTGTTGGTGGGTGTTTGAGTCCTTGATTACACAACAGGTTGTCACCCCATCCCACAGCAGACATTGCCACTCGCCCTGAGAAGAGCATGGGGTCTAGGCTTCCAGGTTTGGGCAGAGTTGCCATGTGACCCTGAGTACTTTTAACACTTCTAGGCTCACTGAACTGAGATGTGGGAGGATAGAAAATCTACAACCTTCTGACCCAATGTCCAGGCCTGGGAAGAGGGGTGGAAATATAACATTCACCAGTCATCAGATTTCCCCTGGTATGTCCTAATGCATGACAAGGAGACTCCAGGGACCTCCTGGGGACTTCTGGTGCTGGTTCTCAGGGCTTGGCCCAAGTGTCATGGAAATTGATCTGTGTTCAGTGTGGTTTTCACTCTCTGGAAGGCAGCAGTTTGTTTTCATGGATGGCCTGAGCCTTGCCCCTATGGTATTTGACTGGAGTAGAAGAGATAGTATGGAAGAATAGAAGCAAATGTTTGCTGGGTGTTAAGAAAACAGGTTGGGCCCTTGGCACAGCTAACAGAGCTGCAGAAACCCACAACTGGGACAGCCACAGGGACCAGGCCCTCTCCTGACCAGAAGGGCCATGGAGTCTTCTTCCTCCCATAACTGCTGGGGTGCAGGAGGCCTGGAAGCCAGTGAAGGGAGAGGCTTAATGTTGTAGTCCCAAGACACCCTCTCTTGGTTTTTTCAGGAATATTGCTAACAGGATGTAGAGTTATGCCTATCCCATGATCTAGATGCAAACTTTGGACTCCAAGAGACTAAGGTACCTTCTGAAAGTCACACAGTCAGCACAGGCTGGGCCCTTTTAAAAGAAATATTACTGTTTTGACTTAAAATCTGGAGAGAGAGCAGACAGCGCTGTTGATCTGGATGAACCAGTCAATGCAGGCTCTACAGATACTTGTACATAGTAATGTACAGGCCCTGTGCCAGATATTTGGGTGGTTATAGATTTCGGTTTTTAAAACTTGATTCTAGTTCTTTTCAAAAACTGACTGGGCATCTTGTACACATTGAATTTACCTTATCTGAAATGCTTAATACCAGAAATGTTTCAAATTTCAGAGTTTTTGTTTATGGGACAGTTGGGTTTTTGCTTTGTTTCTTGTTTGTTTGATTTAGGTTTGGGGTGTTTTTGGTTTTGTTTAGATTTGGAATAGTTGTACACAACAGCAAACAGAAACACTGAATCAACACCCAAGAATTGGAGACAGATTTATTTACAACTAAGGGCACTGGTTGGGATCATTCCTAGAATATCAAGCTCTGTTCTCTGGTGTTCTGGGGCTTAAATGGGATAAGAAAGCAGGAAGTACAGAGGCAGAGTGGCTTGTCCTTTGGGGATTGGTTTGTGCAGTGTGCATCACAGTGAACAGCTGTGCATCACAGTGACCAGCTGCTCCTAAGAGATAGGAGCAACTGGAACTGGAACACGAAATATTACCTGGGCAACTAAGAAACTCAAGTATACTAGCTGGAGGAGGGGGGCATTTTCTGCAACAGTTGCATAGACTTTACTGGTTGATCATCCCTAATCCAAAAATCCAAAAGTCCAAATGCTTTAAAATCTGAACCTTAAAATTTCAGGTTTCAGAGCATTTTGGACTGTGGTTTTAGGAATTAAGAGCACTCAACACATAAAATTCATAACCAGGTGAGAATCACTGGCTTCCCATCATTAAGTGATTGCTTTTCACTGGGATATGATTTTTTTTTTTTTTTTTGTCGGCACCGGGGATTGAACTCATAGCCTCGCGCCTGCCAGACAGGCATTTAAGCTGCTGAGCCAAACCCCCAGCCCTGGTTTTTTGAAGCAGGGTCGCACTATGCAGCTCAGGCCGGTCTTGCGCTCGCGTTGTAGCCCAGGTCAGCCTTGAACTCACAAGGCTCCACCTACCTCAGCCTCCCGAGTGCTGGGATTAAAGGCTGGGATATGATTTTGCCTCCTTTTCTTTCTCGCCATTCAGCACTGATGATCCTGCTTGCATCAGAGCCACGGTCTCTCTCTGAGGGTCATTCTGGGAAAAGTGTTACACACCACTTCCTGCAGTTTATTAATCAAAGGGGAGAGAATTTAAAGTCACATAAGAGCTTGAGTGAGTGATTAGGGCAAGTGAAACTTGTTTCTCCATCTGTAAAATGGAGACAGAGTAGTAGTTTTCTGTTTTTGTTTTTGTTTTTGTGCCATGCATCAAAGAGCCACAGGCTTGTAAGGAATGGTGGAGATATAGAAGTATATGTTCGCATAAGTTTTTCTCTCTGTCATTCCCTCTGCTATGCCAGCATGTATATGTGCTCAGGAAGTGCTGGCTGTTGGGAGGATGTTCTGGTACCCTTCCACTGTAATGCCTGCTGGCCTGCTGGGTTGAATGCTGCACCTCTTGCACAGCTTTAGAAGACCTCCTTAGAGAATCAGAGCTTTGCCCATTCAGTGTCCAACCCAGGTAGTGAACAAACTCATCACTGTGACTGGCTCCCTCCAAGTGCCCTTTTTGCTTTGTCTTTTCACAGTGAATGATTCTATCCTCTGGATTTGAGCACAGTTGTGGTTTGTCTGCCTCCCACCGTGAGCCTTAGGGTCTGCCTTGCCGTTTGAAGACAAGTCCCTCTCTGTTGCAGGTGGGAATGGAGAGTGGGCAAGGAGCATACCCTTCCCTTCAGTTCTGATCTCTGTGCAGGACTTCAGGAACAGATCTCCAACCACATACACACCCCCGCAGTATTTCCCTTCTCTGGTTTGCTCATCCTACCCTCATTGATCACCTATTCTGTTGGGTGCCTGGGCTCTGCCTACACAAGCCCACTGTTGGGGGAAGATGTACCCCAAATGCCTTAACAGCATGGCAGAATGTGGCAAACAAGGCAAGTGACTAACATCCATCAGGCTCTGCATCACCTTAGTGGTTTCCTGGCAACAGAGCGAGGGCCAGTGTGGTGCTGGTCTGTGGCTGGATTGATATGTCCCAGGCAGGATGCAGAGGATGAGGAGAATGATGATGACTTCCATAAAGCTAAGAGCAAAAGGATGCCCTTTTGTTCTAAGATTATGACCTCCTATTCTTTCTGTGTTAAAATATCCTTTCTTCCATAGTATTAATGCCACACAGTCAGGATTTTTCTTTTAAGTGTTTCCATTTGGCAATGCTAGATTGACCCAACTAATTTGTTTTCTTTTTTTTACTCATCCAGGGTATCCATAAGTCTGGGAAACACTGAGTTTTTCTATTTTTGGGGAAAGGTTACCTTTAATTATACTGATAGTTCTGTGTGAATATTATTGTTCTCATTGTGCAGTTGAGTTCATTGAGGTACAGAGAGCCCACAGAGGCAGAGGTGAATCTTGAACCTGGTTCTGACTCGTGCTAAGGCCCTAACCTCTCCCAAACTCTCACCAGACCTCCAGACCACTCTGAGAGGTTCAGGATGGTCTGCAATGATGGACTTGGTGAAAGATGTTGAGATCTTCACCAGGTAACTCAAGTGTTATTTGACAGGACGGCTTAAGAAAGCACTTTAGTGGAATAGTGCTAATACCTTGGTTGACAGCCTTGGGCAAACCCTTGCACAGAGCCTGAACTGGATCTGTCCATGGGTTGTTACCCTGCTCTCCTCCCCAGTCTCCCACTCAGCAGAATAAACAGCACCCCAGTGGTTCCCACACCAGTACAGTGAAAGGAGTAAGGAGTGAGGGAGATATGGAAATATATGTCTTGGATTGATCTGCTTTGCCTTTTTCAGCTAGTACCTTCTGGAATTGTGCCCAGTAGGTCCCCATACATCCTTTCCTCAGTCTAGCCAAGCATCCCGCCTGACCCATCCACTGTCTAGGGAGTCAGTGGCCTGTGTTTTGGTGAGGAAGAACTTTGAGGATTTTGTAAAATGACTCAGTTGGCTTTCCTGGCTAGAGCTGGCTTGACAAGGGATGGGTCATACCAGTGTGGAAAGTTGTTTTGCCTTCCTGTCTTGTCTGAGAGTGAAATTTCTTTCTCTGGTGGCCCTCACAAAGGACCCAGGCTATTTGGTACAAATCCACAGAGACAAATTTATAATTAAAGTGAAGCCACACTCTCTCTGAAGAAAAGCTTGCCCCACTGAGTTTACTCTGTAGGAATTAGAAAGGAAAGACCGAGAAGAGTGCTGAGTGGAAGAAGATATGCCCTGTGTGGTCATGCTCAGAAAGCTCCTCCGGGCCAGGGCCCTGTCTCCCGCCTGCCTGCCTCTGTGGGACCCTCTGAGGCTAGAGCTCAACAGAAGGTGGAAGGCATCTGCCAGCAGATCCCACCCGTGCTGCTCTAGAACTGTGGGCCTGCAGAGTTCTGAAATTCCCAGTGAATCCACAGGGTGGGCAGGTGAGGACTGGCCTTGCTCACAATTGGAGACTTAGAGACTGGGAGCAGGAAAAAGATCAATTGAAGCAAAACCTCAGCTCCCTTACCTATAAAATAGAAATGACATTTAACACTTCCTCACTGGGTCGTGGTGAAATTTAGGGAATATAATTAAATATATTTAGCATTGGTTATTTAGTGAATATACAAAATCAGTGTTTATAGTGAATATATAAAATATCACTTGTTCATTAATATTTAATACATTATAATTTAGATGTGTAATTAATTAAAGCAAGCATTTGGCACACGCAAAGTGTTTAATAATATTGGCTATTGAAGAGGGCCTTGTGAAAAGCAACCACTACTCGAGACCACACTCATAAGTGAACTAAATCAGATCCAGTGTGTAAACATCATATTGTCTCACTAGTGTGAGAAACTGAACAAGTAAATAAGATCCAGAATGTACAATAGATGTTGTGAATTGAGAAGAAACTGTTCAAAAGGGAGAAAATAACTGTGTTGGGGGAAAGGGAAAAGGGTAAAAGGGAAAAAGAAAAACATGCATTTATACACAAGGTAGTCAAGATAGTTACACAGCTGGTTTCTCTTAGGTCATTGAAAAGAAAGATTTGTGCTAATATCGTTTGGACAAGATATCATGCCTATATCTTGTACTCTGAATACTACAAAGACAACAATACGCAGTGTGTTAATTATTGTAACCCTCCTACTAACCTATTTTAAAACTGTTTCATTGTTATTTTTATTTTTCTTCTCTTCAAAATAAAACAAAAACAAAAGCAAAACAAAAAACGGCCTCTGCTCTACTTGGGTCCCTTTAACCGAAAGTGCTCATTCCAGGTCTTCATCTTAGACACCCAGGTATCACCTAAAAGGAAGCTCACTTTTAGAAGTGAGAAGCCTTCTTGTGGGAACTTACAGGAGAAGTCACTGAGGAATGCAACCAGGATTCTGCTGTCAAAGCTGCGTCCACCACAAAGGCTCACACCTAGGTCACCAATGCTCTCACTCACTTGTGGGATCACGTGTGTGCCTGTGTATGTGCACTGGATCGTAAGGCATTCTGGAGCCTGTTAGGAGAAGATGAAGCCTGGAGTGAAAGTGTCTGTGGCATTCTGATCAGTGGTTGGAAACCCTTCTGATCTGTGTGCATGCACAGGTCCTGTGAGCTCCCCTTCCCGAGGCAGGTGAGGAACTTGTAGCTGAGCTCTAGTAATCACACAGTGAAGTGCTGGTGCCTCAGCCCGTCTCCATGGGATGCCAGCAGTACTTGCTTTCCAGGAGTCATTCTGCAAAACACACAGATTCACTCTGTTTGCTCAGCCACCATCTTGAAGATAATCTATTTTGTTCTGTGCCTCTTCACAACCCATCTGGGCCCAGTGAGCACACTTGTTGGTTTGACTCCAGAAAACAATTTTATTCCTTCAACTGGATGCTTGCTTGTGCTAGAAAACAGCCTCTACCTTTACAGAACTCCTCGTGTGATCCTCACAGAAGGCCTGAAGATTAAACAGTGGGTATGTAAGGCCTCCATTTCACAGAAGGATTTGGTGCTAAGAGAAGAACCTCAGGTAAAGAAACCTTACGTGTAGAGAGTCTGTCACCTGGTCTTGATGATTCCAAAGTTATTTCAGCTCTGGTTAATTCCCTGGGAAGCAGGAACATTCATGAGTTTGTGATCTCTCAGGCTTAGCTTGTCTTCCACAGTCCCCTCCAACTCAAACACCCATCCTGACCAACTGTCTCCTGTGATGCACTCACAACAGCAGAACTTCAACTACTGTCATGACTTTATCATTGTCCCAAATAAAGTAGCCTTGTAATGACAGTGACATGACTGGGACTTGTCATAAATTTGACTAGACTGTGTTAGTGTTGTCTTTGTTGCAGTCATTGACACAGTTAGCATTCACTGTAAATCTACTCTGAAGCTGGGCCTTGATCCAGACTTGTCGGACCCTTCTCTTTAGAAAGTACCTTCAAGGACTGGGCTCCTTTGCCTGAAAGACAACTCTTCCTCCCAGTTTCTTTATGACAATGTGCCAGGCTAGCCCAGAATGTTAAATGAGTCCATTAATTGATGAATCCTTTGAGGGTGGTATTTAGGTTGCTGGTAACTGGGTCACCACGCAAACTCACTTAAGCAGAAACTGAATTTAATGACTCACACACTGCAAAGTACACGTGTGGGGGCATCAGGTGCAGATGAGCCCAGAGGCTCAAGGTATTACTCAAGCTCTGTTTTCCTGTCCTATCACCTCTCCCTTCAAACAACGGTAGCTCCATTCTCAGAGATTCTTTCCTCTGGGCAGTCAGATGGCCACCAGTAGTTTCAGGCATGATGTGGTTCTTACAACTAGTTCACACAGTTAAACAAAGATTAGTCATCTCTCTACCCATAAAACAAATGTCACGGAAGGACTGATATTGATCTATGTTAGGTTGCATGCCCTCTATTTAGACCAATCCCTGTGGACTGCGGTTGGCCAGGCCCGAACCAGCTGCCCATCCTTGTAGCCTGAGGGCAGGGGAGGTGTGTTTTGGCAGCTTTTAACCAAGCCCCAAAAGCTGTTTGAATGATTAGTCTCTGATGGAGATGCTAACCACAAGGGCAGATGAGGTTTTCAGAAAGAGAAAAGTGTCAGCAAGACATTTGAACAAAGATTGCAACTCAGGTAATAAGACTTAGGGTCAAAGTGAGGTAGATAAAACACTGAGACACATAGTCTCAAATGCTTTATCATCAGTCTTCAACAGTTAGAATCTAACTGGTGTTGGCAGTGATATCTTCAGTGGCGGCAGCTTCAAAAAAATAAGTGTAGCGCCTCTCCTGGGGACTCCTAGCACCTAGGGGAACCTTGATACTGACATTCACATTATCCTATCACTGGCTCACCCCCACTCTGATTTCATCAGAAGAAATGCGTAGCAAAAAGCCAGCAAAGCTTGTCTTCACTCAGTACCACCCGGATTCTATCTCTCCAGGCTGTGAAGCAGTTTTCCACACTCATCATTCATAACCCCATCTTTTCCTCCTGGACTTTCACACAGCTGCTGTATATGCCCAGAACCCTGCCCCCTCCAATTAGAATGCTAATTTAAAAAATAGGTTACACTCACTAATTAGTTTCTGTGATGCCAGGTGAACACTAACTCACTTAGCCCTTCCGCAGGGAAGCACCATTACTGTGTTCCCGTTACAGGAGAGGAAGCCAAGATGCAGCGAAGTCCCTTCCCAAGGTCAGTGGGAGGCTAGGAACACAAACCAGTCCATGTTCTTAGCCAGTATATGGAGCTGCCCCTTTCTGACTCTTGCTGCCAGTTTGGCAGCTGACACACAGCATCAAAATGGGTGTCAGTGGCCCAAAATAGCCATCAGATGGAGGACAGGGAGGATCTCAAGAGCTGGGGCTAGAGACAGATGAGAAGTCCTACCTGGCAGACCTCTTCCCTTGAGTTTCCTTCATCAGTCTGTGATCAGTTTGCACTCTGCGTGATTTATTGAAAGAATAGTTGGGTCTGGATGTGGAGTCCTGGCTCAGGTGCATGTTAGTTTGCCAGCTGCAGCACATGCTTCTCAGGGAAACCTTCCCTGGGTGCCTCACTCATCCCACTCTGTCGCTCATCCATTCATCTGACGAATACTTTACGGGCACCAGTGTGTGCCTGAACATCATAATTTCCTATACCAAACTACAAATCCCCAATATTCAGCGACCCCAGTTAACAAAATAGTCAAGTTTACAGGCCCTGGGGGTGGGCAGATGGCAGGTGTGATAAATGGTCCAGTGATGGGCACTCTGCCTTGCACAGTGTGCATGAAGATTATAGAAGTTCACAGGCCTGAATACAGCAGGTGCATCATAGTTGTGCTTGGTGAACATTATTAGTTATGAATTCTCTTCTTTGTGTCTTGAGGATGGCAGTGCCCCCCACCACCACAGCAGGTGCTCATGAATGTTTGCATGAAAAGCTAGTCCAGTAAGAACTGGTCACTTTGCTCCTCTGCAAGGAGATCCTCCTGGCTGTATAACAGATGTTTGCCTACCTCCCAGCTGGTTGTGAGGTTTGTTGGAGTGCACAGGAGGTGACATTACCTTGGAAACAAGGAGTTGGCCAGGGCACAACAAAAAAAAGATTGCAATCATTTTGCCTCTAGTGACAGTGGGGACCAGGCTTCCAGGAAGGGGTGTTGCTGCACAGGGCTATAGTGCTCAGGGAGGATGGGGAGAGTGAAGGAATCTGCTGACAGGGTCTCCAGCCTCAGAAGTGCAGCCACACTCTCCAGAAAGCCTGTGCATCTCAAGGAACTCTGCTGAGCATGGACATGTACCATAAAAGAGGGTCAGCACACTCCACTCTGCTCCTTGTATTTGAAAAACATGAGTAAGATGTAATGTCACACAAGTCATAGCCCCTGTCTGGCATGTCGAGGATGGATTACAGCCAGGCATATGGCATGTTCAAGGTCCCATCACTCAGGCAAGAGCTGGCATGGGACAACATGCCTCCCTGCAAAGTCTGGCCCAATCTCTGTGAGCCTGAGGGCTCAAGAAAGTAGTAAATCCCACAGCAAGAGACACAACTGCAACAGGTATTCCTCTGTACATGTCCTTGTGCAAATGCACAAGAACTTCTCTACACCTCTAGCTTGAACTTCAGCGCTGTCCCTTCCTGATTATTCCCCACACTGGATAAGAACTGGAGGCTCCTTCAAGCCTGTTCAGAGGTCCCAGGTAGCAGTGGCAGACTTGACAAGAGGTTGTGAGAATGTGAGAATACCAGTGTTAAGCAGATCTCGCTAGAGATACCTTGGGTCCCTGTCATTTAGAGGAAGAGAAAAGGAATCAAAGAGTTCAGCATAGAATAGGTGTGTGCATGTGAAACACAGCTCCCACAGTCACAATTGCATTCATGTGACAGCCTGCGTGGCCTTGTTGCCACATAGCAAATCACAAAGAATGTAGCAGCTTGAAAGACCACACGTATATTACCTCAAAGTCTCCAAGGGTCAAGAGTCCAGGCGCAGCCCAGCAGGGCCTCTCCCTAAGTTCTCACAGCGGTGCAGTCCAGCCAGGACCTGGCTGTCATCTGCCAGCTCAGGATCCTCTACCAGGCTCCCATGGTTGTCAGAACTGCTTCCTTGAAACCCATGGTGCATTTGATTCTTCATGGACCCAAGGACAGAGCCCAGATGTCTCCCAATGCTAGTGTCACCTGATGAGATCAAGCCCACCCAGGGGAAATCTCTGTTTAGCTTAATTTATACTTAACTGATTAAGAACTTAAATTATATCTGCAAAATCCCATCATCTTTGTGATGTAACCTCATGTGACCATGAAAGTGATAGCTCATCATCTCCACACTCTAGGGGTGGGGATTGTTCAGGGTCTGCACATGATGGGTGGGAATCTTGAGGCTATTTAGAGTTCTGTCTACTACAAGTTGGTGTTGTTATCATCCCTATTTTGTTTTATTCATAACCTTGTTAATATAATTTCAGTTGTACAAATTGTGAGGTACAGCATGATCATTTGATGTGTGTAGAGAACGTAGTGATCAAATCTGAGTAGTTAACATTTTCATCTCCTGCAGCTTTAAAAAATTTTTGATTAATGTTATAACTTTATGGGTGTATAGGGTACAATGTGATATTTTAATCCATGTTGACACTGTGTAATGGTCAAACTAGGGTAATAAATATTTCCATCCCTGATCATTTCATTATTCTGTGCTTAGAGCCTTCAAGCTTCTCACTTCTAGTTGTTCATAAACTATATAACAGGTTAGGGTAAACTGTGGTCACTCCCCCTTGTGTGTGTTACTGGGGAATGAATGTGAAACCTCATACACACTAGTTAAGTACTCTGCTACCCCAACCTGATTCCTTCAGTTTTACCTCAGCAAAGTTACTTAGTCAATCCAGGTTATATGCAGAGTGGACGAGTGGGACTCAGATTCAAATTCAAGTTTAAATTGGGAGCATGAGGTATCTGCTGCTCACTTTTCCATGAGGGAGAAAGAGCCCCAGGCCTCACAGACCTGAGCTCCTACCCTGATTGGCACAAGAGGAGTCTCCTCTGCTAGACCTGGACTCCCAGCACCTTACAGTCACTAGACAAGCAGACCAAGTGCTCAGCAGGTGTTTGCTTACTGCAGGCAACCTTTTACCTGCTTTCCTCTCATCCCCTACCTGGACACCTCCAGGACCTGTTGAGCACATCTCTCACTTCGACTGGCTGTTTAAAGACACTCAGTTGAACTACAAAGTCTGTTTCCCAGACTTTTGCGGAGGACTCAGTGCCCATTCACACCTTCTTAAGCATTTTATGGTTTCTTTCGATTACTGAAGTAATACCAATGAGCAAAATCTTTGGTATCCAGGAAGGATTTATTTCAAGATGCTCACAGATAACAAAATCCATAGACACTGAAGTATCTGGTATCAAATAAGTAATATTTGCATATAGCTTATGCACATCTGCCTGTATACTTTTAATGATGTCTAGATTACTTATAATACCTCATAACATGTAAGTGCTCTGTCAGGTTTTTCTATTGTATTGCTTAAGGACTGCTGACTAAAAATGTACATTTACTACCCAAGTTTTTAAATATTTTCCATCTGCATTTTGGTGACCCCCATGGATGCAGAATCCATGGATGTATAAATCCATGCATTTAAAAAAAATGTTTAAATTCCTATCCTGGGCATAGTGGCACATACCTAAAATCCCAGATATTAGGAGACAGAGGCACTAGGATCATGAATTTCCAGCCAATGAGGGAAACTTAATGAGGTCGTGTCTCAAAATTTAAAAGACAAAACTAGAGGGCCGGGGAGCGCCTCCAACCAGGTGACAAGTAAGACTGCCTTCCGGGGGCCTGCGTGACCAGCATGGACCCCAGGAGGAGAAGGAAATGGGCTGCTTGGGAGCCTGCCCAACCGGGCCTAAGCGCCTCCAACCAAGAGACTAGTAAGACTGCCTTCCGGGGGCCTGTGCGACCAGCGACTGGAGTGGACTGCAGGAAAAGAAACATGTGCCCCGCCACCCCGTACGCCTACCAGCGCATGGGCTAAGAATTAAGGACAAAGCTCCCCCCACACCACCCGCCACCCCCAGAAAGCAACCTGCTCATTCGGAGGTCTCGCTACATTGATAGCAACTAAGGTACATAGAACAGCTGGATGCTAGTATTGTTTTGTTCATTTTGCAGGCCTGGGGCCGGCAGCCTGGGCATCTCTTTGGAAGATGACAGTGCACAGTGTAGCAAAAATGGGGGATTCTCTTCTGTCTTGTCTTCAAGGCCCAATATTGTTCTCATTGTTTTGATTTATTCTGATTAATTTTTGTTTGGCCTTATTTTATACTCTTTTTATTGGTTTTATTGTGTTCTTTGGGGGGGGGTTGATTTTACTATACCTGTTGGAAAGGTCAACTATTCTGAAAATAACAAGATATACTATAGTAGCTATTGTTTTCATAGTATCTTTCTTAGAAGTTCTGTACCAGTTCTACTGATTTGTTTTGATTGACTTCATTCTGTTACGTTTTGTTGAACTTTACTATCTTTAAAATAAAAATAAAATAAAATAAAAAGACAAAACTATAAAACAAGGGGTCTGAGATTATACCTGAGTGCTAGCATGCTTTCCTAGAAGCCAAAAGGCCCTGGGTCCAATCCCAAACTCTACTCCCCCAAAAAACTTATGAAGCTCCCGGAGCACTAGCATGTAGCCAGAGCCACTTGTGTGTGCATCAGCATCTTCTGACAGGCTGTGTAACCCAGTGCTAGGAGCACACACATCAGAACACAGAGTTTTCTTCTGATTTCCCATCCCTGCCATGTGACCGGCAGGTTTGGTTTGTAGGTTGGTTTCTTCGTTTTTCAGTACTAAGCTTGAACCAGGGGAGTGTTCAACTATACCCTCAGCCCTTTAAATGTCTGTCTGTTTGTTTGTTTGTTTAAGACAGGGTGTCCCTAAGTCACCTAGGCTGGTCTAGAACTTGCAGTCCTCCTGCTTCAGGCTCACAGGTAACTGGGATTACAGATGTGCCACTGTGGCCAGCTGTTGTTAGATAGTTTTCTAACCTTTCTGTGCTTTGGTTTCCTCAGCTGTAAGATGGACAGGTCTTCTGTACCTGTGGAAGTAGTAAGTAGAATAACGCTTCACCTTCAGTGAGTTTGATGTAATTCTTCACCATTAATGTTGTTTTGAGAAAATGATCATATTTAATACATTAAAACTGTGATTCACATAATCTCTTCTTGCCAGCAACTATCCAACTACAACAATGGTTTGTTTTGTTTTGTTTTGTTTTGTTTTGTTTTGTTTTGTTTTGTTTGAGACAGGTTTTCTCTATGTAGTGCAGACTAGCCTTGAACTCACTTAAGTAGCTGGGTTGGCCTGGGACTCATAGCAATCTTCCTGCCTCAGCTTCCCAAGTGCTGGGATTACAAGCGTGTGCCACCATGCCCAGCTTCTACAACAATCTTTTTAATTTTAGCTTTAGAGCAGTTTTAGGTTCACGGAAGAACCAAGAGGAAAAGTACAGTCACTGTGCACCCTGTGCCCCAAATCTCCCTCTGTGAACATTGGCCCCTGGACAGGTACATTTGTTACAATGGCTGAGCCCCCACTGACACACTGTTATCATCCAAGGCCTGTCATACCCTGAGGGCTCTCAGGGTGTCATGTGCTCTGGGTTTAGACAAATGTGCAATGTTGCATATACATTAGCATGTCACACAAAGTGGTGTCACTGCCCTAAAAATCCTCCTGCTCTGTCTCTTCTATGCATCACCCTGTCCTCTGGCAGCCACTGATCTTTTTGCCATCTCCATAGTTTTGCCTTTCCCAGAACATCATATTCTTGAAATCATACAGACTGTAGCCTTTCCACATTAACTTCTCTTAATTTGCAAGGCTCCTTCAGGTTCTGTCATGGCTTGACGGTGCATTTATTTTTTAGTACTGAATAATATTCCATTGTCTGAATGTATCAGTTTATTCATTCATCTACTAAAGATTCTCTTGGTTGCTTCCAGGCTGGGACAATTACAAATAGAGTTGCTATGAACATCCACATGAAGAATTTTGTGTGGACATATCCTCAACACCTTTGACTAAGGAGCATCATTGCTGGGTTGTATAGTTAAGTACATGTTTAGTTTTGTAAGAAACTTCTATATTGTGAAAATTGCTGTACTACTTTGTCTTGCCACCAGCAATGAATGCAAGTTCCTGTTCCACATTCTTGTCAGCATTTGGTGTTATCAGTGTTCTGGATTTTAGCTATTCTTAGTAGCCACAGTTGGAAATAGTTGAACTATTTTGCACATAATTATTTAAACATCCTTTAACTGGATGTAGTTATGCTTTCACTTATTATTCATTATAAATAATAATGTAGCAGATGAGATTGTAACTAGGTCTTCGGGCATTTTCTTTACTATAGGACAGCTTTCCAGAAGTAAGATCACCAGACCAAAGGCCATGCAATTCATCAGAGAAACCATTGTGGCACTTGTACCATCAGAATTAGGAGACATTGTTGCCCTGATTTGTTTCCAGGGTGTCCTTCACCAACAGCATGTGTTTGGCTCTGTCCCTTATCCTGCCTGCTCCAGCTCCAAGGGGATCAGTGTGTAAAGTTGAATGTTTCAGGGGTGAGCAAGGGGCATGGTGTTCCTGCAGAGTGGTGGCTCTTCTCATCAGCCACTGCCATTGTCTTCCTCCTGAAAGTCAGAGGCTGGACCACTGGGTGGCCCTTGAGTTTCCTCAGAGCGCTGTCACACCAAGTCCTACAGTAAAAGTGGCTGGGACACAGAGGGACAAATCAAGATCCAGAGGCAGGATGCTGATTCTCTCCTGCTTTCTCTTTTTTCCTGTCTCTCTGCCTTTACCTCTCTTTTGTCATTATCCTTCTTCATTGAACTTAGAAATGTTCTAATGATCCTGAGCTAAGTGTTCAATATACCTTAAAAAAGAAGCACACACCACCTCTGCCCTCATAGACCCAATGAAAGAGACAGATTGCCAATACATAAATCCACAAACACAGCTTGGCAAATTGTGATCAAATCGCAAAGGGAAAGTTTGCACTGCTGTGGGACAGGGTGATGGGGCAGCAGCCTTCACCGTGGACCTTGGGGCAGAGACACTTGTTCAGTTCCACATGAATAGGACAGCCCAAGCAAGAGGTGAGGGAAGGGCATTCCAGGTGGATACTCAGCACATACAAAAGTCTTAAGGTGGGAGCAGAAAGGAGGCCGTGCATCTGGTGTGCTCCAGGAAGGAGCTGGGAAATGAAGAGAGATGTAGTAAGATCATTAAGGCCTTGAAATTCTAAACTTGAATCCATAAAACTGATGGGTGGCCTAGCTCAGAGTCAAGACCAAGAACTGAGCTCAGATGGCATGAGTGAGAGTAAGCTAAGGACAAACTGCTGGGTGCCCCAAGCTGTGCCTGTACCTCTGGTAATGTTCATTGCTCGACTTGTGAACAGAATTTGCCTGTTAGGACAACGCCAGAGTCACAAAGTGGCTTTTGTGACTGAAAACATATGTGATCTTATTCACTTTGGGTTCTTGTGAAAATAAGGTATCAGTAATCTGTGAACCATGAATACATGTGACAACACAATCAAGTCTCACAAATACAATGATGAATGAAAGCAGGCAATCCCAAGAAGGGAACGTGAACGTGACAGATGAGCCTATTCACAGGAAGTTCAAAAACAGGTGAAACTAACCTGAGATAAGAGAAATCCCAGGGGAACAGAAGGGCACATAGGCATTCCGGGCTGCTGGTCTTTTGTTCTGGCCTGGGGTTAGACACATAGACGTGTTCAGTTGGTGAAAATGTTGTATCCGGCCACTTTTCTGTATGCCAATGATACTCCTGTAAAATGTCCATGACAGCTAAACTTCATTTCCCACAATATTACTGTGTAGTATTCCTGCCTAAAATTTTTAACAGACCTAACCTGAGAATACAATTCCAAAGTAAAGAATTCTTCCAAAGTATCGATATTACAATAAAAAAGACTGTAGAATTGTTCTAAATGAAAGGAAACTAAAGATGCAATGCATGACCATAGTAGAAAGAAGTGGCGTAAAAACATTGGCAGACAGGCAAAATTTGGATGCGAGCTGTGATTAGACCATGTACCTGGTAAGTGCTGAATTTCCTGGGTGGGATGGCTGAGCTGTGGTTGTGAGGAAGATGCCTTTGTTGTTATAAAATGGGCTGATATCTCAAATAGCCCAGTGACAGCAAAAGGGAGAGGAGGAAGAAGAGGAGAGAGAGAGAGACAGAGACAGAGACAGAGAGAGAGAGAGACAGAGAGAGACAGAGAGAGACAGAGAGAGAGAGAGAGAGAGAGAGAGAGAAATGAATGGGAATGACTGGGGGCCTAAATGAAGTAAAATGTTAACAATTGGTGAATATAAGTGTTTTAGTTACTTTTCTTGTTGCTGAGACAGAATACCCAACACCCAAAATTAAAGGAGGAAAGGTTTGCTTGGCTCACAGTTTGTAGAAGTTTCAGTTCATAGTTGCCTGGCTTCAAGGCAGGGTGCCATGGCAGAGGGGCATTGATAAGGAGAAACAGTTCATGAAAGGCAGAAGGTAGGAGGGCAGCAAAGTAGTCTTCACCTCCCCCTTTATCCCTTCTAGGCTACCTGCCCTTCAGGTGGTGCCACCCACACCCATTCTCCACACCCAGAACTATGGTGAACAAATCAGTGTGCTAACTCAGTAATCACATACTGTTAATGACAGTATCACATACCCTAGATCCAGCCACCTCTGAAAAGCCCCACCTATAACCCTATGAGGCTTTGGGGAGACAGCTAGACACAGCCATCACAGTAAGGGAACGTGAGTGCTCATGGAGTTGTGAAACTGAAACTTTTCAAAATAACGATTTGACAAACAAAAGGAAAATACAAACTATTTCCTACTTATGAAAACAAGTTATCACTCATTGTTAAGGCTGTGTTAAACACTTAATGTACACTATATATAATCTCACAAGCCAGTTAGGTCTTGTAAGTAATAAAAATTCAGGCACGGAATTGAATTGGGCATTTATTGGCCCACATATTCCAACAATCCAGGAGCAACAGGCTTCGGGTCAGTCTTGGTTACATAGGTGACCTGTTTTCTCTCCCTGTGTCTCTTGGCACTGCTTTTCCTGGTTTGGTTTTGTTGTCAGGCATGTTCTCTTCTCCTGCAAGACTTAGCTGTCTCTCATTAGACAGCATTAGGTAGCTATCAGGATCAAGCAGGTAAAGAAGAAATTCTCCAAAGGTGGAAGGGGGGGATGATGGGAAGCCACCAACCCACAAATGGCTCCTACATTAGTATCAGGAACTAAGAGGTTTGTGATTCTTCCAAGGTTTTACAACCAGAAAAGGGCTTCTAGGATTTGATTTCCAGTCTGCCTGCCCCCAAAGCCTGACAGTGGCCTTTTTTTTTTTTTTAATAACCACCACTCTTATTACAGAAAGTCTAAAAAACTAGCAGGAAAAAGAACATCTGACCTCCTCCCTGACACCCGTCTTTTTCTTTGCTCCATTCCTTTTCCACTTGCAGAAGTTTATTTTTTCTTCCTTCCTTTCTCCCTCTCTTCCTCACTTGCTCCCCTCCTCCTTTCCTTTTTTCCTCCCTCCCTCTCTTTTTTCTGGGCATCACTTCCTTATCAGCAGTCACATCTAAATCCTCAGACCATTCCTAAGAATGGACACTACTACCGCAGAGTTGGCAGGAGGAAATTGAGGCTCTGTGAGGAAACATGACTGGCCAGGGTCATCCAGCAGGTCTGTGGTCTGGGTAGAAGCCAGGCCCCGCCCTGTGTGGGTCTGCAGGTCACAGTGAAAGGGGGTCTCTGAATGATCGTGGACTGCCCTTCCCCCTCCACCAAAAAGCCTGAGGATTTCAGCATTGAACCCCTAGGGGTTACAAGAATTTGAATCAAAGGCTTCTCTGTTGTTAGAGAAAGCCCTCAGCTTTGCTTTGGCCTGGGAACTTTCTGTCAAGTGGTAGGATTTGTGCAAAAAAAAAAAAAAAAAAAAAAAAAAGTGTCATTTTACAGTGCTTTCTATAAATCTGTTCATGACATTTAATAAAAATTTATGACCCTAATAATCTTGTTTCACACACCCTGGTCAGATTACTGCTCACTGGCCAGTAATCTGCAAACCTTTAAAACATAGTTAGGTCCTGGGCCTGCACCAGGGTCACATTCACATTCCAAGAGGGAATGGGATTAATCCAAACTGCCTTGTGCCTAATGCAAATCTTTTTGTTATGCAGGCTGTTGGACTGGGAATTCTAGAAATAACAGGCCCCCTGGAAGACACCAGGGATTCTAGACTACTGCTGGTGAAGCAGGTTGTTAACCAAACTAAGCAGGACCTGCCCAACCCCTCCTCCTTGCACCTTCCTGCTTTTCCTTGTGTCACAGCTAAGAACAAAACAAAGCTGTCTGAACTCAGGGGCTGCTGGGGACCCACCAGGGGCTTCTCCTGACCCCGTGGTTTGTGCATATGTTGCATGGGGGCGTGGAGAGCAGAGAGCCGGGAGGTGCTTTCAGCATCTCGTTTGTCCATGGTTCTCTCTCTGGGGAAACCCAAGCCTGTGATTTTCACCAGTGGGGGCCACGTTATCTCACATGATCACCAAAAAGTTACAATCCGAACATGGTATCAGCTACTAGCTTGGCTGCCTTGTGTAAAATCACACAGATTTTGTTCCAAGGTTCTCGAGCAGGCAAATAGAGACATTTGTGTAAATGTGACAATGTCATTCAGTACCCCTGCCCTCCTTGTCACTTCAGCTGCCTCCAGTATGGGCATTCAATGAAGTGTTGAGTCACGGAGACGTGGAGAGCAGGGTCTGCGCCAAGGCCCCCAGAGTCCTTGCGTTTGCAGTTCCCTGCACATGCAGTGTGTTCATCACCTCTCACCACACCAGGGCCTGCTGCGCTTCATCCCCAGTGGCCTAGTTGACGAAAGGGCATTTTGTAAGTCCTCGAGGCATCTACCGCTATGCGGAGAAGGAGGCTGGAGTTCTAGAACCACACACTGCCCAAACAAGAAAAGATCTCAAGGCTGCAAAAGCCTCGTTGCTCAAAGTGTGAGCTTCTGTCCAAAACCATAGCACCGCAAGGAGACCTCCCACCAATGGCGGCTCAGCCCCTCCTGGGAGGACCAGCCATCCTGGTGTGCCCAGGGCTGAGGGGCATCCTGGGATGAAAGATTTGGGCCTCAAACCAGATCTACTGAGCCAGAATCCACACTGCAACAAAACTCAAAGGCATCCTGTGCATGTGGAAATTTGAGTGGCAGGGGCCTAGCCCATACTTACTCTCTATATAGTTTTGTTTTTTTGGTTTTTGGGTGTTATTTGGTACTGGAAATTAAACTCAGGACTTTCTGCTTTCCAGGCAGGCACTGTGCCGCTGAGCTATATCCCGAGCAAAATGTTTTTTGTTTGTTTGGTTGGTTGGTTGGTTGTTTTTGTTTTTGTTTTTGTTTTTGTACCAAGAATTGAACTCACAACTTTGCATTTGCCAGGCAGGTGCCGTGTGGCTGAGCTATATCCCCAGCCCTCCCACTATATATTTTGGAAACTGAGGCACAATGCAAGCCCCGAACCACAGAGCCTGTCAGCACCCAAACCAGTGTCAGTTCTCAGGAGGCTGGTTTCTTGTCTCCCTTGCCTTTCCCTTCTACTATGCTTTCTGGACCCCAGGGTTTGCTAGAAGAACAGAGGGCTCCGTGTTCCCAGCACGTCTGCAGGCAGATCTGCTGGTGTTGAGGTCACCCTTATCACAGGACAAAGGACCCATTTGAACCTGAAAGCTCCTGGAATTTTGGATGAGAACCAAACCAAATTTCCCTATAAGGTCAACATTGAATGTAACCAGTGAATTTGATTTGGTTCTCATCCAATATGGTTTTCAACCAGAATTGTGAAAAAAATTAAAGCTATGAACCGAGGTACCAGTGTATCGGGGCTTACTATCTTAGGGTCAGACTCTACCCTCTACACACATGCATTTCTTTACTTTTTTCTTTGGGTAAAATGATACTTAGATGCCTTCCCCCTACTGCAGCCCCAGTTGTCATCCTGGACATTAGGTTCAGAGGGAAAGCCGCCTGTCAGCATCCCTCTCGCTGGAAGTCAAATGTCGCACTCCAGTTGCAGTTTGTCTGTCCAATAAGTAAGGCATCGTCACCTCCCTTGATATGCTACCTCATTTAATGCAACCTAATTTTGACTTGGCTTTTTTATTTTAGGCAAGCATTTCACACTATTAACTCACTTAACCCTGTCAAATATGCCTCTCATATTCTCAAGTCTTTCTCACATACAGCATTACCAAGCAAATTCCCCCCTGATTTGTAGTTAATTTTCCGAGTCCAGATCTCTGACTTTCATCTATCCTTGATGTAATTTTCTCTCTAGCTGACCCAGTGATTCTGCCTGTTGGGATAATTTTGGTTTAAAAGTCTTCTTGAATCACTCATCTTCCCAGCTGGTCTGACCTCAGCCCATCCTCAGGGGTTCATCGAGCATCAGCATGAGAAGATAATGAGTGGCCTGCGGTCCTGTTGTAAAGCAAGGGTGGCCTCCGGGTCACAGAGGTGCAGCCAAGCCCAGATCAAGGTCCTGAAGCTTGATCTCTGCGTGAGCCCGTGCCTGGGGAGTGTACGGATCTCCACAGTGATGTGGCCAGGGAGTTTGGAGGCAATGCAGGCACAAGACTCACTCTGTGGTCTGATTAAAAGCCCCAGTGGGGTCTGAAGGCAGTAAGGGCAGGAAGGTAAGCCCAGCATTCATCCAGGGACAAAGAGCTGGTAAGAAAGAAGTTCAGGGCTGGGCAGGAGCCTGGAGACCCGCAGTATAGAAATGGGGTATGATCAGGCACAGGGAAGGGGACAGCCCCTGGAGAGCTGAAAAGGGTCTGCCACCAGACACCCCCTCCCCCACGTCCTGCCTCATACGAAGATTTCATGGCCTCTTGATGTTGTGACCCCAAAGATGTGGGCCCTGAGTTGACCATCAGTGGCCTGCCTGGGTCCCAACTGCATTCTTTCTTGTACAGGAAAAGAAATGCATTTGACAAGTTACTTTGAACCCTGGTCTCTGGACTATGACTATTATGCCCATGGATTTGGCCATCCCCAATTCCAAGAAAGGTCTCCCTCACCCCCATTATATCCTTAGCACCTCAGTGGTTGGATATTTGCTCTCTGAGGTTGCATTTAATGCAGTAGCTCTGCCAGTTGCAAGCCCTGGCCAGTTTTTTCTCTGACGTTGTCTTTGTAAGAGGGAGCAGAATTGTTCTCTCTCTCTGCTTCTATGAGCAATTGCAGGACGCCATGAGCCACTGAGTGCCGACTCTGCACTGCATTCTGTGTGGTGCACTCCATAATCAGGGCTGGGATACCGCAGGAAGCAAGCAGAGCAACGGCTGTCTTGGAGGCAGTCAGCAAATGAAATACATGAGTGTGTTAGATCATGAGAGGGATCATAGAGAAAAAATAAAACAGGACAGGGAGTTTGGATTCAAGAGAAGGTGACATAGCAGAGACTTGAAAGAGAGAAGAAGCCACAAGGATGTCTGAGAAAGAGTCTTCCAGGTCCTAGGAGAGCCAGTGCAGAGGCCCTGCAGCAGGGCAGGCCTGGAGGCCAGGGGTCATTTTAAAGCAATGTGTCAATACTATGTGATCAAATCACTCAACCTTACCATTATTATTCATCCTAGTGTTGTTCCTGTAGGGTCGTAGATTTTCACATGTGGCCATTAGGGTACAGTTCAGGAATTGCTTCCATCGGGATTTGAATTACAGTGCTGTAATTCTCAAGCTGTGTGATCATGGGCAAACCTCTTAAGCCCTCTGCACCTCACCACAGTGCTGGTAACAACAAGGCCTGCTTTTCAAGTTTATCTGGGGGTCAACTGCACAGAAGCGTGGTGTTGACCCTAAAGTACAAGACACCAATGAGGTGCTGTAAGCCCCAGCACCACTTTCCCAATTTACAAGCTGGGAAACTGGACCCCAGTCCCGCAGCCCACATGTTGGAGGTTGTGAGGCTCCAGGAGGCTATGGCACAGTGAGCTGTGTCACCCTGACCACCCCACACCAAACAGCCCAGTTCACTATTTCTTTCTAAAGATGAGACAGCAGCTGGTGGTTTTGAAGAGATCACGGAGTTCCTCTCCTGCCAATTAGGTCATCGAGGTTGTTTATTTCATATGATGAGGAAAGGAGCTTGGAATTTAGCTCAAAGGCACGAGAGAGCACTGTGCTGGGGGTTTGGGGCCCCGGTCCGGCCTTTCCGCCTCTGTACCTCATTCTTTTGGGTGATGTTCCTGGCCCAAGCAGGCTGAGCATGAAAGGGTTTGGTGTGCATTGGAAGGCACCCCAGTGTGGGCAGACCCGCCGCCTCTAGACTCACTCTCCTGTCTAGAATGGGGCCTCCTTGACTTGCCCTGCTGAGCTCAGGGGTGCTCTGTGAAGACTGGGGGAGTGCAGGTGAGCAGCGCTGGGAAGTGCTGAGGGGGCCACGCATTCCACCATGGTGCAGCAGGTGGGTGGGACTGGTGAGTGGACTGCAGACCAGGCTGGTATGCACAGGGCAGGTAACCCAGAAGGGCCACACTCTCAAGTCATCCTTCCCTCTGCCTTTTTTCCAGGATGTTTATACCGAGAAAATGCAGCCTGCAGACTGCCCTACTCCCCACCACCAGCGCCTGTGTCTAGACATCACCAAGGGCATCCTGCTGTGGTATCTGCACACAGGCAGCTCCAAATCTGGATGCCTGGGCTGAAATTCCCTCCTTACCACTGGGTAATCTTGAGTCAGTGGCCTAGGCATTCCTGCTTCAGTTTCCTCATCTCTAAAATGGTGACCATGTCTCTGACTATTGTGAGGACTGCTGGACAGTGTCTAGCAAAGAATATATGTCGGTAGGGACCACCTCTCAAGCAAGGCTGCCTAGTTCCTTCATTTTCCAGAAGGAGAAACGAAGGCCCAGAAAGGGAAGCTGTGTCCCTGGGTCTCCAGGGTTCTGAGCACCAGTGAGGGTGGAGAGTAACATGGTGAAAGAAAGAGTCCCCACTGCCTAGAAACTCCATCAATGCAGACATGTGGAAAACATTGGGTGATAGAATTTTAACTGATGGTGCAGGCACAAGAGGGAATTCCTGAAGAATGGTGATTTCCCCCCATCCACCAGCTGTTGCCATCCCCTGTGTCTGGAGGGAAGCCTGTCCAATGGTGTGGCTTGTGCCTCTCACCTGCCTTTGGGGAGCAGCAGGAGACACAGGAAAGGGCTTCCCAAGCAAGAGGAACCAGGAGAATGACATGGCAGCGTCACCAGGAACCACAGCCTTGTTGCTGCAGCCTTATTCACATCCAAGGGGTGTCCACCACATCATTCTGCAACCGCTGACTTGACAGAGAAGAGCAGGCTTACTCAGAGGCCCCTTCCTCTGGTGGGGGAGCAGGTGCACAGGGGGAATTTTTAGTGAACAGCAAAGGGCTGCAAGAACTGAGAAGCAGCCACAGTCACTGCCCTCAGCCTCTGAGGTGGCTTCCTAGAAGAGGTGGAGATGGGCAACCTGAGAGCTCAGTGTAATTTGGGGTGAGGGTGAGGAAGGCAATGACTGGCAAAATAGCAATTGTGTGCATGCCACACATAGCATGCAATGGTGCATGTCCAGTGTTGGGCACAAGGCCAGGGCGCTGACGTCCACCCTTCACTGGGAAAGGCACTGCCTTCCTCTTGTACTTGCTGCTTTTTTGCCATCTCAAGTTTCTGCTTTTAGAAGCTGCTACAGAGGGAGAGGGAATATCTGTCCCCCAAAGCTCACAACACACCCATCTGCAGTCAGCCCTCTGGATAACTTCCACATCCACAGATTCAGCATGGCTAGAAACAGTGAAACAGAAGATTACATCCATGCTGAACACACACAGACATTTCTGTGCCATGGGTCCTTGAACAGCGTAGTCTGACAACCACTCACTTGGCTTCTCGTCCTAGGTGAACAGAGTTGATGTACGGGCACAGCAGGACGTGCATTGAGTTCTATGTGAACACTGCACTGGGCCATTTGATAGGGGACTTGGGTTTTAGTATCTGCAGAGGGTCCTAAAAACTCTGAATTCCTGAAAATGACTGCGGATGTCCTTGACACCCAGTGCATGAGGACCAGACATGGCCACCAGTGTACTGTGCGTGGCAAGAAAGCTCAGAGTGGCTGAGCAGGGCCTCTCTCTACTCTACAATGACTTTGAAAAACAAAAGGCAAGTCCTTCAGCTTCTCCAACCTTTCCTCTCTTTCTCCATGAAGTGGCACTTCAAGCACCTACTGGAAGTCCCTTCCATCCTGAAGAATCCAATTCTAGGTTTTTCTGACAGTGAGAACTGAAGCACAGCCCAGGCAGTGTGAGCAGGGAAGGCTTCTCTACCAATTGGCATGGACTGAAACTCTGAAGAATAAGGAGGAGGTAGGCCAAGGAGAGAATGAAGAGGCAGAGTTCAGCCTGTGCAAAGAGCCTGTGGCCAGAGCTCTCAAGCCGGTTGAGGGTGGTACAACAGAGGTAGGTGTGGGCCAGCCCTGTATGCTTCTGTTCTTCCCCCCAGTACAAAAGAAAGTTTCATGGTGGTTTGAAGCAGGGGACCTGGGGAGCAAGGGTACAGCTAATGCAGACAAATTTGCATTTTCAGAAGATCAGATGTTATTGGGTTATGGTGGGCAGGTAGCCATGAGCAGTCGCCTCAGCTTCTAGGCAGGAGATTCTGGTGGCTCCAGTGGGGGCTGCAGCAGTGACCAGCAGCAGGAGTGGAGAGTGGCTGGATATGGGCACAGCATGGATGTGGGATGGGGTGCGAAACGGAGGTGTCCTGGTTTGGCTGCCCTGGTCTTGGTTTTGACATATGGAGGGTTGTGCGTGCCTCTTCCTGAGACCAGAATGTGTACAAATGCGATGACTGTCTCTGTTTCCCTCTAGGGTGCCTGGCAGCTTGAATGCCTTTGGTCATGTGTTTCCAACAATCTTTTATCATCGCTCTGACCTCTGAGAACAACAAATTAAAAATATGCTCCACAGACCCAGGTCTGAGGCTCACACGAGTTTTGGTGAATAGGATTTGTCTCTAAGTCCCAGCAAAGCTGGCAGGGCCACAGCAGGGTGAGGGAGCGGTTTAACCTGCACAGAAGCTGAGTCCCATGACCCAGCAGTGGGGCTTGGGTGAGGCCTGGTTGTTGCTGGAGACACATCTTCCTGAAAAGGAATCACAGCCTTCTTGAGTGAGTAGTTTGTCCGCCTCACACTGGGGTCAGGCAGGAGGGACTTTGCTTTGGGGAGAGGATACATGGGGTGCAGTTCTCCTTCAGGATCCCAGAAGCAGCAGTGTTGTTAAGAACAAATCAAGACCACAGAGCTGCTGACCACCACAGTTGGCTTCCTGGAGTTGGGAGATGCAATTGTCCTGCCAGGAAGGTGTCTGCAGCCTAGGGCAAAAAAAGTGAGGTGTTGGCTCCAAAGTTAGACAGTGCTGGCTTCCAGTCCCCACTGCACTGTTCCCTGGCTCTGTGACCTCATTCACCTTTCCTGAACATCTGTGCAATGGGGGCTGGCATTTCTGACCTCCAGGTTGGGTGGGAACTATCAACAAGCCCTCTTGTGAAATGCTGGCCATCTGGCCTGACACATGGGCTCTGCTGAGAGTTGGTACTTTGGTGACTGCAGGGCGTCACCTCCCTCAGGGCAGTACATGTACAAAGATGGAAGGGACCAGGTCCTGTCTGAAAGAGCCAGTCTGCCCTCCCCCACCCAGCAATGTGGGGCTTCTGCCAGCCTTAGTGTAGTCCACAGCTCACCTGAGCTGCCTCGTGGGTACTGCAGAGAACCAAAACTGTGTGGGGTTGGTGTCCCCTCCCGAGTGGGGCCCTAAAGCGGTGACTTGCAGTGTGGCTTTATAGTCAGGACAAGTCTGAGGGGTGGAGTTCTGCCTGCCTGGATCTCCATGCAGCAGGCTGGAGCCACCCTGGGAAGTTCTGCTTTAGGTCCCACACCAGCCACTCCTGTGCTTCCCCCCAGACACCCTGTTTTCCACCATGCCACCCTGGTCTCCTCTGGAGCATCCCTATTACAAACCACTGCCAAAGGAATCCTTGCTTCAGTGCCCGTAGGCAGTGCCATGCTTTCCCCACTTTCCACATGTGGGAACTGAGGTTGGGGACGTTTCAGCTGCTTTCTCAGGTAGCTGAACCAGCTCTAGACCCTGGCAACTGGAATCAGAGCCCCAGATTCCCCACATCTCATCATGTGATTCGATTCAAAGCAGAGAAAGTTGTTGATTTCTGAAGGCGGCCATAGGACAAGACAGAGGTACTGCAGTCTGGCCTGAGGTGAGCAGTAGTGCTGAGTAGCCGACCAACTGGAAGATAGGTGAGCATTTTCTGAAGAAGATGGCAAGAATGGCATAGTAGGAGAGGGAATGGCAAGTGCAAAGGCCAGGAGAGTGAGACACTGCTTGTGAGAGAAACATAGACCCTCTCTTCTGGCTCAGTTGTCCCTCACCTCCTGATTCACTGCCATGCTTCTGCCTCAAGGTCCTGCAACTGACTGCTCCGAATAGTAGCAGTGAACTTGTCTGTCAAGAATGCGAATCCGAGCATGTCTCCTTGAGCCTACTGAAGAAGAGGAAGGAAAAGAAAGGAAGATGCTCTCAAGAGACGGGACATATTTAGCTGGACAGGAGGAGGGCAGGGAGTGAAGGAGCAAGAGGCCAGGCTGTATGCACCAGCTTCAGATTCCAGAAGAAGAGGGAGGAGCAGGGAGAGAGGATGCAGAAGAGGGTAACAAAAGTCAAGGCACCTGTGGGAGCTGAATAAGAGATGGTCTGTGACTTGACTGCTTCCATTGTCTGGCACTATGTTATTCGTGTGTGTGTGTGTGTGTGTGTGGCACTGGGAATTGAACTCACAACCTCGCACCTGCCAGGCAGGCACTTAAGCCACTGAGCCAAACTCCCAACCCTAGTTTTTTGAGACAGGGTCGCATTATGTAGTTCAAGCTGGCCTTGCACTCACATTGTAGCCCAAGCCAGCCTCGAACTCACAACACTCCTCTTATCTCAGTCTCCCACACCTGGCTCACTATGTTATTCTTGACCGCTGGGCAGGCTCTGATTTATCAGGAATTCATGTTTGTATTTCTGTTGCTACTTCTGGCTCATAGGAAAGAAGCAGTCAGGTGCTATCCCAGCACTTTTTTTTTTTTCAGTACCAGGGATTGAACTCACAACCTCGCGCCTGCTGGGCGGGCACTTAAGCCACTGAGCCAAACTCCTGGCTCTATTTTTTTTTTTTTTGAGACAGGGTAGTACTATGTAGTTCAGGCCAGCCTTGCTCATGTTGTAGCCCAAGCCAGCCTTGAACTCACAATGCTCCTCCTACCTCAGCCTCCCCAGTGCTGGAATTAATGGCGTGTGCTACCTTGCCCGGTTATCCCAGCATTTTTAAACAAAGTGGATCCTGAGAGGCTTAAGGTGACCTTTCCTAGAAAGGAGGGTACATCCAGAGCTCTTGGTAGTGCTCCTGTGGATGCATTCACATTGGCTGTCAGCTTCCCTTGGGAGTTGTTAAAATACAGATTCCCTAACCCTGGGCCTTGGGAATCTCCTGGGAACATGGAAGGTTGCATTTTTCACTTGCTTCCCAAGGAACTTTAACACACTGAGGACTACTTCTCTATAGTGATAACTTCCCAAACAGTGCACCACAGGGTTCCCAGTATGTACTCTACAGCAATGTACCAGAATATTCCACCCCACATAGCACATAGTAAACATATGGAGGAAGGAGCAGAGTCCTTGGATTCTCTCCCCTCAGCTCTTTTCCTTGCTACAATTCCACTTTTCACCTTCTCTTCCCTGCAGGTTCCCACCTGCAACCCTTCTTTTAGGGTCTGCCTCCTGTAGCTGATCTTGCCAACTGTGCCTGCTTCTCCCTCCAGCCCTCTTCCATAGTGTTTTTCCAGACTTGTCTACCTGATGCTTAACTTTCAATGGCCTTAAATTGTCCTGAAATAGTTCCACAAATGGCATGGTGGTGGCTGAGGTGGAGTTATCACCTAATTGGCTTGGGGATCCACCCAAGGGATTGGCAGCACACACTTTTAGGCATGTGTGTATGGGTCTGGCTGCTCGCTCCTCGGCCTCCGGCACTCTTCCCCACTCTGCTTCCTGGCTACCATGAATGAAGCAGCTTTGCTCCACTGTGCCCTTCCGCTATGATGTTCCTGCATCAGAGCCATTGACCCTCAAATGAAAACCTCTGAAACCCAAATTCAACCTTGTACTCCTATAAGTTGTGGGTATTGGCTATTGTGTCCCAGCAGTGAAAAACTACTACAGGCATTTTTGACATCTTTTTCTGAGTCAATCAAAAACTGTGCAAGTGTTTACCAAGACCTCTGTGTGTCGAGTTCTGGAAAGGTGCTGAATTACAAGATGAACACTCTATGCTCTCTTGAAGCTCACAGTCTAGTATAGGACAGAAAAAGAGAGGGAGGGAAAGAGAGAGACAGAAACAGAGACAGAGAGAAAGAGAGGAGAGACAGACAGAGACCAAAAGGAAAATACTCTAGTAAGCATTGGAGTCAGGCTGCCAGGATTTAGATCTACATCCACCTCAGCTTACCCCTCATCAACTTTGGCTTTTCCTTCATGATGGAATCCAGGCCCTCCTAGGAAAGCACTCTTCATGAACTACACCTCACCAGTTTTTGCCACAAGAAGAAGAAAAAGTAATGTCTTTCTCAATTCAGAGGCTGCACTGGCAAGGAAGGAATGTGATTGGTCTGGCATAGGTCAGTGCCTAACCCTGAACCAGTCAACTTTCCTCAGGGGTGGAGCTCTGCTGCATTTACATGTGGCTCCCTCAGTAACCATGCAGACAGAGTAGAGCAGTCATTCTTGCAATGGCTCCACTCACTGATAAAAAAAAAAAAGTGGGGGGGGCGTCTTGTGGGATTTCTGAGCACCGATTTAAGGGCACACAGCTGATATTTCCTGAGGAATGACCAGCCAGCTTGACATGGACTATAAAATACAGACATCAGGCAGCGCTGTAGTCTACACAGTCACCATTCCCTTCCTCAGTTCATCCAGATTTACACAAGAAAAGTTCTGGGATCTCCCTCATTCAACTGACTATTTGATTACCCCCACAAAGCCTTGAGCAGCCCTGCAATTCCCTTATTGATTTATTTGCCAATTTGCTGATAAGACACTTTTCAACCTTCTCTTCCCAGCTTGCATTCCCAAGTGCATGCAAGCACATCTTCTTTCATCATCATGTTGATGATGCTTTCTAATGTTTACATCTTTTCAGGATGGCGTCATTAAGATAAGTAGAGGGCTAAAGCTGAAGACTATAGCACATGAAATCCACTGCCCTTCTCTCATCCCCTTACCTTGTCCAGTTGCCCACCCTCCTTTCCCCCTGCGAGGACTGACTTTGGTGCTTTCTCTGGACTCCAGCCCTGCAGTTTTATTTCATCACCTGTCAACTCTTTTGTTCATCATCATCAAATGTTTTCCTCTGTCTTAGGCCTATTCAGGCTTCCTTAACAGAATGAAAAAAGAAATTCCTTCAGATGATCCCTTCTCCCCGCCACCAACTGAGGATAGGCCAAGAGTCGCTCTTCTTGCCCACCTTCCCACTTCCACACAGCAGCCCATGCAATGTGGTAGGAAACTCACTTTCCTTTATAGACTCTACTGCTTAGCTTCTGTGGTGGCAAGTTTTGAACCTGAATGTTGGGGGGAAAGATAAAAGAAAAACTTTCCCTTTTTGAGTCTTTGCAGGGCAGAGGGGCTGCCATGTCACCCTTACCTGCATTGCCCCACTAGGCACTGACTCTGTACTGCTTTGCCAAATCACAGCATCCTAGAATTTCCTGTGTAGTCCACCGACCACTCACCTAGCAGTTACTCTCATTCTGTTGTGCCCATCTTGATGCTATGTGTGTGCAGGGCTCTGTGTGCCGTGTGTTATTGTGTGACACCCCACACATTGTCTCTTCATGCTGAATCAGGTTCTGGTGGGAGTAGTAGAATAGGCAGAGGTGCTCCCCTTGACTTTGTGTCGTCCAAGCTCTGAGCAGAGTATCTCACACACCAGGTGCTCAGTAAGGCATAACAATGGATGGATTTGTTGATTTTGCTCCAGCCCATCCTTTATTCTGCTGTCAGAAAAATCTGTCTCCAGGATTGGTCTCATCACAAGACCCACCTCAGCCACTACCATGCCATTTGTGGAACTATTCCAGGACAATTTAAGGCTATTGAAAGCTAAGCATCAGGTAGACAAGTCTGGAAAAACACTATGGAAGAGGGCTGGAGGGAGAAGCAGGCACAGTTGGCAAGATCAGCTACAGGAGGCAGGCCCTAAAAGACTTGGGCCAATCCCCAGTGCCAATACTGACTGAAGCGAGCCATTTCCTCGCTTTAGTCAGTATTGAGTGTCTTCTGGGTAGGTGGAACTGGGCAAGGACTCTTGGGTAAAGAGGGGATGAATGAAGAAAAAGCAGAGAGGCCCCGTACTTTAAGGGTTTGGAAGACCTGGCATGCTCAAGAGACGATCACAGCAGGAGGCATGCATGGGATTGACAAAGATGAAGAGTGGCAAACACCACAGGGAGTCAGAGAAGCAGGGGTGGTCTAGCTTCGAGGCTAACTTCGGGTGCTGGAGGACTTCCACTGGGTGCCTGGGATAAGAGACTGGGATAAGATGGGGTGAGCTGAAGGGATTTTCAGGCCAGGAGTGACTGAAGAGCAAAGTGATTCAAATGGCAGTGTTATTATTTTAGCATTTGTGTCCCCTTGATGTATTCCTACAATGTGAGAAGGCTTGATACCAGTCTGATCTGCAGAAACCTAGCGGTTTTTATAAATCTCAATGTCCTCTAATAAGCAGTTTGCCTGATGTCTTAGTTACTTTTCACTTGTTGCAGAGACAAAATACCTGACACCCAAAATTAGGTAAAGAAAGGTTTATTTCTTACAGTTTCTCAGGAGTTTCAGTCTACACTTAGTTGGCTCCAAGGCAGCGTGGTGTGGCTGGGTAGCCATTCATGGTGGCCGCAAGCAGCAAGGCGTGCTGGCGAGAGAGGAAGTGTGCACAAGAGAGGGCAGAAGTGAGCAAGAGGAAGACCCGCCTCATTTACATTGTATGTCAGCTCCACCCCGGGCGGGTGCAGCACTCACATTGCCAATCACTGCGCCAGACAACAAACCAATACAAGCAAGCACCAGACTTAGCCCCATCAAAAGTATATGAGGACTTGGGGGGACATAGCATACCCAATACACCTGATTTGCAAGTGAAGACTCCACAGGCAGTGATACTGGCATCTCTCCCCATTTGCTGTCACTGAGACAGTTGAATCCAACGAGGCAGAGAGGTGGGCTTTGTAGGTGGCTCTGTGTCACCCATAACAGGCCGTGCAGGCTGCCCTCTGTGTCTGCAGCTTCTGCACCTACAGATTCAGCCAACTGTGGACAGGAAATATTTGGAGAAACACCTGCAACTGTACTGAATATGTGTGGGCCTTTTTCTCACCATTATTCCCTAAATGACCTGAAGTAACAACTACTCGTACAACATTTACATTAGGCATTCTGCATAATCTAAATTTGAAGTATGCAGGAAAATGTGCTTAAGATCTGGGCAAATACTATACCATTTTATAATGCAGTCCTAAACATTTTTGGATATTTTTGAATCTATGCAAGTCATGGAAGTAATCACCCATGGAATACAAAAAGATAGCTCTGTCTGCAACAAGCAGGCTCCATGTGTCAAAATCTTTGCAATGGGCATCTTGCCCAGGGTCAAGTGGATGCACCCAGGTTCAGTGGGTACATGTCAGAGGTATTATGAGCACCACAGTGTTACAAACACCAGCAAGGTGATGCTTCTTAGTCTTCCTCTTGGCCACTCTAGTCACATAAAGAGGCTCAAAAATGTTTAAGGACCAAGGGAAACCTAGACTGCCACCTAACTGAAACTACAAAAGATAAAAAAAGAAATGAGGACCCTGGAGAATCTGTTAACCATTCCCAGGCATCTCTTCTGGGACAGAAACCCATGCATGATGTAGTAGTTCTCTACATTGCATGAAAAAAAGAGGTGGGACATGTGCTTGAGCTTTTACATCAGTGTATTTGCCCACACTGGATAGCATTTCATGTGTTATAGCCTGAATATTTACATCTTCACTATCCTGGTTACTTTGTGTTTGTTCTGAAATAAGTGTCCTTAACTGTAACTCAAAATGTAGAAATTGTGCAGGTGAAAGACATGTGCGAGCTAGGTAGATCATATCTCTTGGCACCATTTGAAAACCTTGAATTATATTGTCTAAACAACCCAAAGTATAAGAACCCTGAACCCCATTATCTAGGACACTCTGTCTGAGTTCTTTGAGGAGTAGGAGATTAAAAGCAGAGTGTGTCCCATGTTTTCTTGTGGGATTATTTGGATCATTTTCCTCAGTTACTGGGAAACACATAGTGTGAGCCCAGATCATGTCACAGTACCTTAGTTTTTTTTTTGAGTGGTGAATCAGGAGGTGTGCTGTGGTGAGGCTGTGGTATGCGCGATGGGAGCTGTAGGGACCACAGTAGCAGCTTCCAAGTTGGGAATGAAGTCAAGTATGTAAAGTCATTGGAAAAATTGTGTATTTCTTTATGAATATCTTTGTGAATATTTTGTAACAGTGAACTCATTCGATTCTCTGCAATTTTTTTTTTTTGTGGCACTGGTGATCAAACTCACAGCCTCACGCCTGCCAGACAGTCACTTACGCCATTGAGCCAAACTCCTGGCCCTTCTCTGCAATTTTTAAATAGGCTTCATTTGTCTCTATCAACTCATTCAGAGGCATGTTACCGTGGTGATCTGAATTATTTGCTATTACTACCTCAGGGCTCTTTCGTATTTCTTTTTCTTATTTTTTTATTTTTTATTTAAGCTAAGAAAAAAAGACATATATAACAAAGACAACAAGCAAAAGAGACAAACAAATGAGTAGAGTAAATGCACAACAGTAACATTGCAGGTTTACAAAACTGGATGATAGAAACTTAACAATGTTTGCAATATTGCATATCAGTATCTTTAAAATGGTTACTTACATTAACAGATATAGACATGTAAAATTGATCTAATCTCTCTGTGACAATGGGGTGTTAAGGTCACCTGTTATAACTGTATTATTGTTTATTTGGTTTTTCACGTCTAGTAAGAATTGTCTTACATAGTTGGGTGCTCCCATATTTGGTGCATATATATTTATGATTGTAATCTCTTCCTCTTGAAGTTTTTCCCTAACAAGTATGTAGTGAACTTCTTTATCTCTTTTGATCATTTTCGGTTTGAAGTTCACATTGTCTGCAAACATAATAGCTACCCCTGCTTTTTTCTGGGTTCCTGTTGCATGGAGTATTGTTTTCCAGCCTTTAATTTTTAGTCTGTGAGTTTCCTTTCGAGTGAAATGTGTTTCTTGTACACAGCATATTGTTGGGTTTTGTTTCTTAACCCACTCTGCTAGTCTGTTTCTTTTTATTGGTGAGTTGAGACCATTTACATTGATTAATAAAACTGGTATGTACTGGCTCATCCCTGTCATGATATCTTTCTGTTGTTGGTTTTCTACATTTTCTGTTTAATTATTTGCCCTGCTTAGTGGTTTCCTTTGGTTGTTGTTCTTAACATTGTGGCTAC